>JARACY010005264.1:0-22597 GCA_029255725.1 Scrobipalpa atriplicella | reverse complement strand
GATGTATGTAGAAATGTGAGGCTAAATTCTTAAACGTCCCAAAATTACTTTTTAAATAAATATATGTAGAAAGTTGTGCTCATGTGTCAAACATTTATGTATAGTGTTTACATGTTTGGAGAATATTTACAAGAAATGCGACTATCTACCTTAGAGGACCATATTATTGTGAGCTTTCGGTGTTAAAAAAAAATCTCTTCTATATTGTCACTTCAAATTAATGCAAAATTCATTCTTGCACATTAGATTACATTCCATAAAACGTAGAATCTCTTCAGAACAGTATTTAAGCAAGAGTTTATTCGTTCCTACCTAATTGACCCTAGTGTTCTTACATAAGATGTTTTAGACATTCTAATCTCTACGATTCTTAAAAAAATCTCAGTATTAGATCTATAATCAAGTCGTAGTTATATATGTATTGAAAGAAAAACGAATATAAAACTGACTAATCTTATATGCATTAGTAGTTTTATCAGTATTTTAATTATATTTTCCAGAAATTAGTAAATGTGGTTTTACCCATATTGACCTTGATTATTTAAAACTATCGCTATGTGATGTCCAAAATTATTCCAGTTTTTTATCCAAATATTTTTTTATACATTCTAGCTAATAGGTAGTATTCATTTAGTTTGTAGCAAAACTTTATGTGATGGCATATCTGCAAATGGCTGTACGAAATGCACTCGAAGTGTAAAAACATATTTATTTTAGTAATATACAAAGTACGAGTAGATTCATTTATAATTTTCAAAACAGACATGCCGATTAAATAACATTGTATCTCAGAATTAAATTAATACAAGATACAATGTTATTGCATGCATCATAGCAACTATATTTATTATTCTTGGTTCATTCAATATGAGTTGTGTATGAAATTGTAACCTTTAATTTCATGTAAACGAAACCATGTATGGAGTCAAGAATATTTTATTTTAAATGAAAATATCGTCAAATTTCTACTTACCATTTATGTGCTTTTTTTAATTGCTTCAGTAATTATGATAATTAATTCATACGATTTTTTCTACATTATAATGTAGAAACTAATTCTAACTAAATTCTTTGCGTGTTATTATAAATAATCCATTAAAAAAATCGTGTCTTGACTATTTATTACGCATGTAGTTGAGTAATTGATGTTATATAAGTATATGCATTTATGTTAAAATAAATTATTTTATGGTTACCAAATTATCTGATTTTTACTGGAATACCTAATGTAATGACTAAATAAGGTGCAATAGCAGGGAGGAATGGAATGAAGGTGATATGAAATATATAAAAGCATGTTTCAGATTAATCTTTCTTTATTTTCAATTAAGCATAGAATAGTACAGTATCTCATTCTCAAGTCATCCAGTCTAATTTGACATAACGTCCAATCATGCAACGCACCAAGCTTTCATAGAAATAGACTCTTGGTATCTCATACAAAATTAAACCAACTGAATGAAATTATAACAACCATACCCGGTGTTCCTCAAAAACTTAAAAAGTTACTTAAACTAAGATACACGTTTGTTCTTTCTAAGTAGCGTTAACATTAACACCTTAATCTTTTTAACAATTCCTCTTAATTAAGTATGTATAATTGTTAAATGTCATTTGTCATGCAGTTAGTATGATTTTACATTACAATTAAGTTTTGGTAATAAAACATCTATATCTCAAACTTAACGTTTGACAAGTGCATTACAATATTAAAAGACGAATACGAAACGAATAACATTGTAACTTTATTCGCGTAAAAACATCAAATAAACATGATTACTGGAATGTTAACTAATATTAAACCTAAGTGTTAATATAAAATACTGCTAAATTAAATACTTAAGTAAAGTAAAAATACAACGCAGGCACAGCGTACAGGTGTTAAAAACAACAGAACTCTCGATAAATACAAAGTATTTATACAACGCACATTGGCAACACATCGATAAAAAACATTTGACAAGTAACGACAACGATACAATAGATATCTCACGAGTTATGTGAATTATGGTCATTCCATGAAGGTAACTCAAGTTACAATGTTAGTGCATTTCAACCGTTCACAAATGAAAGATTGTTTTAAAATTAAATCGAGTGTTGGAAGGATTGTATTGAATTCAAATCAGTGGGTTCTGTTCTGATGCTTTAAACTTCCCCTCAAGAAATGAGCCAATAATCCATTTAACTCTTTATATCAATGGAAAGTATTAAAGACAGTAAACACGCCGCGGAAGTGCGGAGGACCGACGCGCGTGATTTCTATATATATCGGTGCAAAAGGTCTAATAGATAGGTACTACACACTATTTAGAATAGTTCGTGGACACTTGAGCTCTCCTCCACCGATTCCATTTCGATAATATTCTTTTATATAATAAGTCTTTTCTTCTACATTAACAATATTTTTTATAATATTTTATAACCAATGTTAATATTTACGAGTTTGTTTTATAATGTACACGATTTTAATTTTGTATCAGTGCTCAATATATTTTATAAAATTCGTTGGCTACCTAAACGAGTGGTGTTTAGCTATGAAGGACAACATGATCTACTATAGGGAATGGAATATATTACACACTCAATGGTAATCAAAGTTGTCTTGTAGGTATATTTCTTATATCACGACTAAATGATACACAAATAACCGGCAACGGAAATATTGTCTTGCTTTTCTCACTAGAGTGCAAAAGTGTGGTCTATAGAAATTAGTTTGTCCGAGTTGGCTTTAAAACGGAGAATAATTTTCCTTTACATGTTGACTACTTTTGTTACCTTTGAATGTATTAAAATAGAGCATTAGTACACAGCGTGGAACATACACAATAATAAATGTCAGCAAGATAAAATGCACCATTTAACATCCTTACACGTGTTTACAAAATCGACAAAACAATAATCATAAATTAAAATATTATTCTTATGTGTGCAGTCCACGCTGTCTTACAAAAATTGTAGCTACGAAACTAGCTTATATCTAGGCTTCTAAGGATTATACTAATTTGGATAAGGGCTAATAATACGCTCCATCGGCCTGAGGGCCGGAATTTTTTCACTACTTTTAATTCCTTACGTGCCTTGAGCAGTTCACCTGTCTCCAAATAGATACTACAATAAGTTATTTATTGCTCGAAAATAATAAGGTTTACACACATACACGACAGCCATCTTAGTATTGGAAGCCAATACAATGTCGACACGCCTTGTCGACTCGGTATTTTCTGATCTCTTACAAGGAACCTTCCTTACAGAAAGGATAGACAGACACTACAATAGTTTCAAAAATATTAAGTCTTATGTAATTTCTCGTATAATGATTAATACCATTACTTACTTATTTACAAAAAAAGCGTATTCATACCAAACGAAACAAATTCCGTTTGGTGGAATAAGTGAATCTAATTTTAAGATTATAATAATAGAAAAAATGTGTGACGCCATCTTTGCTGCACCCTACCTAAGTTGACGACTATTCTATCTGATCTGATTAAACAATAAAATCTTCGAGCATAAACATCGTAACATTTTTGTGTAGAATTCAATTCCTCAACAATAGAATAAACTGTTATTAAACAGACTTAAAAGTTTTTAACGAAGATGTATAGATATAATTATTAGATAAAATACTGAAAATATAATACAACAAAATGGTAATAAAAATAGTACCTATCATAGATAACTTAGCACGTCGGCAGTTTGCGTTTTAATTAGCAATTTTTTGGCAAGCTGAGCTCAGCCTTACATTGCGTATATTGTATATAATTTAAGAAATCTTTTGAAAGACATTCTTTTATTTAATTTATAATTATTTTACGCAGCTGGCATTATAATATTCATCATTAGCCTTTTCAAAAATAACAAAAAAATACGCACCAATTCGCATTTGATCAAGCATAAAATGTGTCGAAAGATGTAATCTAAATAATTACAGTGACAATATGAATAAAACATTAAATGTGATGATGATTTTGTGTAGGTAATTTGTATATTTATTTATTTTCGTGTTTACTTAACCTTCAATAGAAATAGGTGATGTAGGAGATTAATAACTGTAAGTAATAGGAATATGTAATTTTTAGATAGGATAAAATCTGTTGGATCCGATACGTTGCTTTTTCTTTGAAATAATGTAGGCCTCGAAAAAAAGAGATTCAGAAAAATGTATTTATAAAACATAAATAAGTTTATCTTTTAAAAATACACGTAAAACGGAAAATCAAAACGTTAATTGAATAACATTGTATCTCAGTACTATTAGAATTACTACTACAGTAGTATAGTTCTGTGGAGATACAATGTTATTGTTGCTGCTGTAGGTTAGGCATTCGGGTAAAATTTGCAGAGAAACTTATTCGTTTTCTTGAGTGAAATTACACCAATTCCTGTACAAATTAAATGAAATTTCACCATGTTTAGGTACACACACAATAGTTTAAACTAATTTACGCAAAATTTCTGGGCAAACTTTTCCCAACTTTCAAGAAGTCTAACGGTAAAACCAGAAATAAATAAGAAAAAGCAACGCACGTGTCAGTGATAAACCTAGTGTTTCCTGGGTCAGTTGAGGGGTAGGCAGAACATGTGTTGCAGCAGCGTGGGCTTGCGCGCCGGCAGCTCCGAGCACACGGAGTCGTAGTCCGAGGATGACGATTCCGCGCCCATGTACGCGTAAGCCTGGAATATAGATATCTATATGGAAAGATGTACGTCACTATTAACCCTTCAGCCACTTTCGTAACTGGTTTGTTTTTATACGAAAACTTAATCTTAAAAAAGAGTAACGTAGACTCAATAAACAGAAACGTAGCGTCAATATAAGGAAACGTAGTATCAATAAATAGAAACATAGTACCTATCAATAGATATATAATCTCAATAAACAGAATTTTAGTCATAAAACATTAAACGTAGTCTCAATAAACTGAAATTTTACCTCAATAAATAGAAACGTGCTCGCAATAAACAGAACGTAATAATATTATGTAAAAAAGTCACAAATAGAGGCGGGGTGTATGCCTATATAGACGGACGGACGGACAGACCGGACAGACAGACATACAGACTTGACAAAATGATAAGAGTTCCTAGTTAACTGCGGATAAAAATGGAAACGTTGTCTCAATCGACAGAAACGTAGTCTCAATAAACAGAAACGTAGTCTCAATAAACAGAAACGTAGTCTCAATAAACAGAAACGTAGTTTCAATAAACAGAAACGTAGTCTCAATAAACAGAAACGTAGTCTCAATAAACAGAAACGTAGTTTCAATAAACAGACTAACCTGCGTGGGATCATAGTCGGGGTGCAGCAGGCAGGCGTGGTGTCACACGCAGTCCTCCAGCGACATCAGCAGCGGGTTCACGTACTCGAAACCCTCGAACTCCGACTGGTCGATGTCCGCTATCACCGTACTGGAAAACGAAAAAAAAAACTATAGAACTGGACTGGCAGCTTAAGGGGCTACCCTGAGCCAGGTGGCGCCCTCATCAGTCAAAAAATCATTACTCACTGAAAAAGCAAATTATCCAAAATCCGGTAAACCAGATTGAAATAAAAGCAAAGAAGATAATTTAGAACATCATAAAGTTGCAATTCATAGTTCCTGGTAGTAACAGAAGGAAAATTTGCGAAAAAACGGCCACTTTTGGCACTTTTGGTATCTGTGACTGCTGTAAACACTGAATCATGAATTTATAGTGCTTAAAACAAACTTCAGTACCTATTCTTTAATCTGGTTTACCGGATTTTCTTTTCATTGCGTTTTCAGTGAGTAATGATTTTTTTAACTGATGAGGGCGCTGGCGGCACCGGGGATCCCCTTAAGGGTCAGTTCAAACACTTTGGGCAACAACGTGATGCTGCTTGAAGATGCATCTCGTCGCGTAATGTCTATCTTTATCCATAATAAAAAAAGTTGTATTACGCTCTTGAAAAATGCGCGCCGCGCCATGTCGCGTCACTTCCCGTTCCGATGCGAACCAGTTGCCTCTATAAAACATGTCGTACTGATTTTTTGTCTGACATGGCGAAAATGCGTTTACTGGTCTGTCGAAGCTTTACCTACCCTGTTAGAGATGAAAGCGTGAGTATATTTAAGTTAAGATTAAGACTTACTCGTTATCAGGCGTGAGGTGTACTGGCTCGTCGGTGAACTCTGGCGGGAAGTTGGCCAGGTCTCGTTCACCCTCCAGCCGCGGCTTGAACGGGGGCAGCACTTGCTTCTGCTCCAACTGGAAATTAATTAACACAGCTTAGTTGCAATTGTGGATAACTGTGTATGTATTGAAATACGGGGTGTAAGGGACATTGTACCAGAAACTGATAGGGGTTGCTCAGACAACGAAACTGATCAACTTTTACCAGGAATTACTTTCAGGAAATTTTTCCATACAAATTGTCTGATCGAGGTGGTTATTTTGAATGAGAAAGTAAAAAAAAATTATCTCCTGAAAGAATTTCCCGGTGGAAGTTGTTCAGTTTCGTTGACTGAGCAGTATCGGTTTGCAGGAAGCTGTCCCTTACACCAGGTATACTTATGTTGCGAGCGTAGCGAGCGCAAGCTGGCGCTTTACCGACCGAGATAAATTAACTCATCGCGAGCGCAGTGAGTGCGAGATGTTACGATAATACAGAAGGACAATAACTCACACCGCGAGCGAAGCGAGCGCGACATTTCAACATTGTTCGAGGAATATTATGTCATATTACGAGCACCAATTTGAGTCTGACGAAATAAGACAGCGGCCTTAAAAAAAATTACCGCTTCCCATTCGATGCTCTTGAAGAAGGGATGGTTGACGATGTCCATGAAGCCGTTCTCGCCGCAGCCGAGCCGCTCCACCGGGTTCTTGTTGAGGAAGCCCTTCAGCACCGACGCCGCCTTCACCGACAGCGAGCGCGGGATACGGATCGTCTTCTCCAGGATTACCTAACAGGGAAACATACAGGTTAGTAACTAGTAAAATCTACCTCCTAAATTCAGAGCTCGTTGCGAGGCACTCAAATTCAGGGCACGCCGTCAGGCGCCAAATTACGCCTTAATTCAGAGCGCGCCTTTAGGCGCCTATATTAAAAGCGTGCCGCCAGGCGCTTAAATTCAGAGCGCGCTGTCGAGCGCCCAACTTGAACTACGATTATATAGTGCTTACTTGGAACAGGTAGTCCTCAGTATTCTGGTCGGGGTTGTCAGCCGCATGGGCTATATCGAACGGCGAGCGTCCGGCCAGCATCTCATACGTCAGCACCCCGAGCGCCCACCAGTCCACGGAGAAACCATATTCTTCGCCGCGAAGGATTTCAGGTGCAATGTAGTTGGGCGTCCCGCAGAAGGTAGACGTCGTGTCGCCTGGACGTACTCCTTCCTGGAATTGAATAGGGATTTAAACATGACAATTTTTCTACTTTGATTCATCTTATCGAGTGGATTTTTCAAGTCGACGTAGGTTCCAATGAATCCTGTCAGAGTTTTCAAATCGCCTATTAGTACCTAACAGCTAATAGGCTTCTGACATGGTTTGTGTAACGACCACGTACCTTGCACATGCCGTAGTCAGTGAGTTTGATATGGCCCTCGTGGTCTAACAGCACGTTGTCGAGCTTCAAGTCCCGGTAGATGACGCCGCGCTCGTGTAGGAAGTGAAGCGCTAGGGAGATCTCCGCCGCGTAGAAGCGCGCGTGCTCTTCGGGCAGTCGGCGCTGGCGCTGCATGTGGAACCTGGAAAATTACATGCTTGTTTATTACAAAGATATATTTTTTAAATTTCCTATAAGATTTTTAATAGCGATTAATAACGTGAATTCTTGAGCTCGCTACGCTCGCCATAGAAGTTAATATACCTCTATAAATAACGTAACTACTAATAATAATATATCATATCTTGTTCAATAATATGAATTTTCGCACTCGCTTCGCTCACCATTTTAAGTTTCGCTCGCTTAACATTAAAAAAGTTAACATTAAGAGCTATGATGTAGACTGTAGAGTAACACTCACATGAGATCTCCTCCGCGCACAAACTCGATGACGAAGAACAGTCGACTGGGCGTCTGGAAGCAGGAGTGTAGCCCCACCAAGAATGGGTGGTTCGAAGCTGTCTCGAACACGTGTTTCTCCGTCTGCACCCAGTCGATGTCCTCGTCGTCGGTCACTAGGGCCTTCTTGATCACTTTCATTGCGTATACGCGTTTTGTTCGCTTCAGTTCTACCATCAGCACCTGGAAGGAAGAGATGTGTCTTGAATAACTGTCCTGACGTCTATACGGAGTATGTTTCTTTTTCTTCGAAATGTTATCTTAGCCGTGGCAGCCTCGGAGTCTAAAACAAAGCGGATAAACTGCAGGAAAGTCGTCTTCGTTGGTATGGGCAGGTAAGCCGCAGACCGCCAGACAACGTCGGAAAAAGATGACTCGACCTCACTGGGCAACCTCAAGGCCCCAGATCATCCGACAGACCGAAGAAGCGCTGGCTAAACTTCGTGAAATCGATATGGAAGAGAACGATCTTTCACCAACGGATGCCTAAAACCGGGCAAAGAGGAGTAGAAAAGCCAGAAAGCGGACCCCAGCATTAGGCAGGGAAAACGCTAGGCTGAAGAAGAAGAAGAGAGGAAAATATTACCTTAGCATAAGAGCCTCGACCAATAACCCTGATGAGTTCGAAGTCTTCCAGAGAGTACTGTCGCTGGCTGCCGGGCTCCAGGTCCTCGCGGGGCACGGCGGGGGGCGCCGGCGGCGTCTCCGGGAGAGGAAGCTCGGGCTCCGCCCTTGACCTGGAATATTATTGATAGATAAGACCTTTATTTTCAAAGCTTCACGTGCTCGCCTTCAGTAAACCTGGCAACCCCCAGTAAACATGGCAACACCCAGTAAACATGGCATCCTCAAGTAAACATGGCATCCCCCAGTAAACATGGCAACCCCCAGTAAACCTGGCAACCGTACCTGACAGAGGCGTTGCGTCCGAGCGTGTTCTCCCCGTTGGCATCGTCCTTGCCAGCTGGGTCGACCGGTTCAACGTGCTCACTGGAGCACGGCTTCTGCACCAACTTGTGGCACTTCTTGTGCACCAGCAATTTGCACTGGATGCACTTGAAGCCCTGCCGCCCGAGCCCCAGATCCGGTCTTGACAGAAGGCACAGAAGGCGCGCTGGAATTTGAAAAGTATAGTTTTATTATTATTTTATTAAAACATGTAAATATAGAAACCCAAACCGTGCCTTCGAATATGTAGGTACTCTGACGAAATTAGTTGTTAATTAGACGTTACAACGCCATCTCTCGAACAATTTAGTTTATTATTTTAAGGTCGAATTCGTGTCGGTCGAGTGGGTTCGAATCCAATTTATGGTTTCTATATTTAAGTAGGTACCTACATGTTGTAAAATCTGTTTTGACCACAGAGCAGATACAGTGTTTTGACCAACATGTTTTGACGTTGAAAATTACTTTAAGAGATCTAAAATTTACTGCTGCTGATGGCTTGCATTGCAGATTGCAAAATTGATCAGAAATATGTTTGTGTTAGAGATGCAGTACCATCTTCGATCACATCATAAGCACTCATAAGTCACGTTTTTAATTATATTTAGTTTTTTTTTTTTGATAGGCCAGATACAACGTTTTATATTTAAATTAATAAAACTCACTCTATTAAACCGTTTGGCCTGGAAGATGTGTCCATTGACGCGGTATAGCTTTCGCCACCGCCGAGCACCGCGCCTGTATATGCTTCCTGCAAACAAACAAACAAACAGGGATTTGTTAAATTAATATAATACCTACATATATTTTAATAATTAATCTTATAGGTATTTAATTATTAAAGAAGAAAACGAATTGAAAACCTTTATTAAGTGGTTAAAAACATAGTTTTGCCCAATGGTTTTGCCTCCCGGTCACGATACAAAATGATGATATCTAATAGCTCATACACAATAATTACATAGGTATATGATCTGTCAAATATAATATTGCTGACTAAATGTATTGGATCCAAGATAGTCAAAAAGAAAAATTAAACGAAACTGCCGACCTAGCACATAGCCGGGAAAACGCTAGGCAGAAGTTACTAAAATCTACTTGAAATTGAGTTAGGTTTCCTAATCATTCTAAACCAACCACTGAACTAGATTACCTTTTACAATTTTCAGTTAAAATTTATGATAAACTCAATAACAGTAGGGCCAGCGACAATGCACATTTCACATTGTTTAATGGGGTAAAATAGTTAAATTATAAACCTGATAAATATTTGGCGATTTGCACTGAACAAGACATCGGCCCTCATTGCACGGGATTTAGATATCCACTGGCACAATGATAATACTAAGTTTAATATCTAATCACGAACTGTTATCAATAAAACCAAATAAAGGTATAGCCAGACCGGTGTGGCCACGCGTCTGCGAGAAACAGCGCTACAGTGCCCGCGATGCGAAACGTTGGTAATGTTGGTTTGGTATGGATTTTGGCCCGCCGAGGCGCCGCCGCACGATAAATAGTTGCAGTGTCAGTAGCGCCACTGATTGGTGGCACCGATTCGGCGGAAACACGATTTAACTAAAATAAATCAATTTTATGTAACTATATGGTATATAGGTCTGTGCCATGGTATTTCATCATCGTAATATTGCAATGATATTCAGGTGATAGATAGGCTGACAACCCATCACCTCTACAGAAATACGCAATCCTATCCACATTTCATTTATCTAATTTTGCAAAAGTGGCTACAATACATTACATACACTACACCATTAGAAAGGAATGCAGTGTTGATTTTATTTATGTTCGTTATGCTACGAAATGCCGCAAAATATAACAAGAATTCAAAAAACATTTTTTTATAAATTCTGTGAACTGGGTTGAGCTTTGGCGTTCAAACACATTTGAATGAAAATATAGCCGACGCAATAAAAAAAATATTTTCAAATCGGCAGATTGGAAATAAAAGCAGCGCGGAATCTTGAGTTTCAGTACTACAATAGCTGCGGTGAGTAGATAGTAGAGATGGGAAGATAAGTCGAGTATTTAATCCGTACTTTCCTGTCTGTCTGTTGTTTGTTCGTTACTTATTGTTTTGCCTGTAGGTACGGTAAAGGTTAGACCGCATTAGCGCGTAGCTGCAGCGGCGCGGCGGCGCTGCAATGTCAGTTCATACATTTTGACAGTTTTTGTCGTCGCGCCGCTGCTCCAGCATGGATGTAATTATTTACATAAAAAAAAAAAAAAAAAAAAAAAAAATGATCTTTATTTTTATTTACATTCTCTTTGTCTACGGGGCCCAATATGAAAAAACAAACTATTTTTTTTTATCATTACGTGTATTTTTTTTGTATAATTAACTATGTAGCTTGACCTGTGATATTTATTATTAATAAAATTTTCATTTTCATTTTTCATTTTACCCCATCTCTAGTAAACGGCAAACGGTCTCAAATGTAGGCAAACTCCGTCGAGCTCGAATTGAGCCGCCGCGCGCCGGTATTCACATGGTAATGCCAAACCGGGGCTTGTGCAGGAAGGCTCAATCGCAAAATGTACCATTCGCATAACGCCAACCCGATGGTCGACCACATTAACGAACGGGAACTGGATGAAATTGGCACAGGATGTCAGGACCGTGAAGATAGGCGTAATAGAAAAGAGGCCTTTGCGAATGGTAGGTATGTTTTACGAATACCATTTGCAAAAGGTACGTTTAGTTAGTCCATAAAGTATATTTTGCGCATGGTGCATATTGTAAACGTTGCTCTATAAGGACAATCATACAAACAAATTTGCTGTATAAAAGTTGCATTCCGTGCGTTTAGTCAACGCATATAAAACTTTGAGAAGCTGTGACCAGTTTTTTTTTTTTTTTAAGAATTATGTCCGATGTTTAAGTATAGTATATCTTAAAATAATTGTAGAATTTGTATCTTCTAAACCAACAGTTTCAACATAATTTTCCTCGCGTGAGTAACAATCATCACCAACATCAACATCATTTCCTTCTGTCAGAAGAGCATCTAATAACTCATGTCCACGTCAAAGGGCGCCGGTTCGATTCCCGATACGTCATGATTTGCGATTGTTCCGTCTTCGGGGAGTTTACGGTTTGTCGACATGCAACGATTCACATACATAACTATACATACAAGGTGTAAAAAATGCAGATCTACTTATTTTACTTAGTGAAATTAACCTATCCATACACATACACAAATCACGCCTTTATCCCTAGAGGGGTAGGCAGAGCAAAAACGACCTAAACAAAAGTCGTTCCGCCACGTATGACAAGTTTTGAGGGTTATTACAGATGATAATGTATATTGCTATAGTGACAGCTTGTCAGCCCATCGCCTATAAATTGCAATATACTTAAACCCTCGAATCCCTTCGGTTTTTACAGCATGTCCGGGAGGAGATGCAGCTGGCACATTCTATGTTTTTCTATCGCTCCCAGTCCAGCATGGAAGAAAGCTATCCATGAAACGGAAAAACTGAAATACTTTCTTTCGTTGGGTATTTTTTTTTCAGTTTCATGGGTATGTTCATACTGTAAAGTAAAATAGTGGCAGTAACAGATTTATTAGGGCTAAGGGTATACAACGTGTAACAGAAAGGGTATATGCATCGAGAAATGTGTAAATCTACCCATGATACTGAACAACTTTCCCAAAGTAACATAGGTCGAAAAACGAAAACAAAATTTTGACTCTCCATACAAAATGCATCAGCTGATAGCGCATTTAATATGGGAAGTAATTTTTTTTTTTCGAGTTTCGACCTATGTTACTTAGGGAAAGTTGTTCAGTTTCATGGGTAGATTCACACTTTTCTCGATGCATATACCCTTTCTGTTACACGTTGTATAGGTATAGCATAACCACTGACTAAAAAGACCTGAAGAGAGAAAGACCGAGAAAAAAGAAGAGAAGGACTTCCTATAAACCCTTCTCTATGGTATCTATCTACCTTTATGACAGTTCTTTTTAGTCACCGGTCAGGCTATATACGCAAACATCTCGAAATAAAAGTGACTAAAAGTCGAGTTACAGTGGTACCACAACACATAAAAATAATATAAGAAAAGAATGACACTTACGGTCCTCGCCCGCACAGGGCATTCCCGGCGTAGGAGGCACATTGGGGAAAACTGAAACAAAACAAAAACGTGTTAAAGCATTGTTTTTTATTTTATTATTTAATATCATAAATCAGTTAGGTTTTGACTCATTATTGGCTTATTACGGCTTTGAAGTACTTATGTAGGTAAATGACATAATTCACAAAAAACAATAAATTGTATTTTGCAATAATATGGAATTCATTTTCAGTGGATAAGAATTATAAGCTTCTATTTTGCTCTACATAATAGTAAGGTACTACGAAATATGTATGCGTCTACAGCAGAAGTTAGCTCGTACTTAATGTACTAATGAGAATTATTTAAGTATTATAAAGCCTGCTACACACTGTGCCGTCGGCTTGCCGCCGGGCTGCTGGCCTGTGGCATACCGCGACAGGCCGCAGGCCCGCGTTAAGGTCGAGTTTCGTGCGGACCGCTCGTTTCTGCGGCTTGTGCCGCCAGCATGCCGGCGGGCGCTGTGTAGCAGCCTTAATAAGTATTCCATTATAATATTTGTGGAAAAACGACCGGTCTATCTAAAAGACTGCCCATTTCACGAAGTTTCACTGAACTGTGCCAAACAATTCACCACAATTTAATCTTCAATTTAAAGTGACTTTCGATCGAGTTCCCTACTACTTGGATCGAGTTACCCCAGTACCGCACTGAGTCTACAAGCCGTTGTTTTCCTGGGGGCAGCCACACTGATTGGATTTGACGCGAGCTATCCCATTTTGTGTCTTTATTCTATTCACTAGCTTGACGCTACTTTACTTGCTTTATCTTGTTAGTTTTTTTTATTGACATTAAAATTTTATAAGAAGAGAACGTAATTTTGAGGGCATGTATTTTATGGTGTATGACTTTATGTCATCCTGCGGTATATAATAAATCTAGTCGTAATCGTAATGCATGTGGCTGGCTTGATGCGCGGAGAAACAAACCTTCAAATATTTAAAATTACAAAGAAAACTGGAGTTAACGAATAGAATTCACATAAAAGTATGTACCTAGACAAGGAACATATATACTCCCTAAGGCGGGTATCTAGATCTTATTTTAATGTGCAGACGTAATTGTGATAATGGCCTCAATTCACGCCGTCCAGTTACTAATTCTAATTCTTAGTAGCGCTGTCACTTTCTTAACTTTGACATAAGAACAGGATAGCAAACAAATACGTGAGTTTGACATTTCTTATCTGACAAAAGACTGCTTAAATTAATTAAAATTAGTGAGCACGCTCTATGGTTATTCCTTATTTAAAGCGCCGTACGTCAAATTAAGAATGTCAAAATTGCTATCCTGTTCTTATGTCAAAGTTAAGAAAGTGACCGCGCTACTAAGAATTAGAATTAGTACGTCCTGAATTAACACCAATGTTGTCGATTCTCGCCGCCCAGTTACTATAATTGTAATTCTTAGTAGCGCTGTCACTTTCTTAAACCTGACATAAGAACAGGATAGCAAATAAACACATATGACTTTGACATTACTAATCTGACATTAGATTGCTTATTTGACGTAAAATAAGGAACATGCTCTTTGCTCGGTTCTTATTTAAAGTAGCTTATGTCAAATTAAGAACGTCAAAAACATGTGTTTATTAGCTATCCTGTTCTTATGTCAAATTTAAGGCAAGTGACAGCGCTACTAAGAATTAGAATTAGTAACTGGACGGTGGACGGCGAGAATCGATACCATTGTCACAGTTACTGTATTTTTTTCTGTTAGATCTGCTAACAATTTGGACTTTGCAGGGGTGTTGGGACAAAAAATAATTATAACCTTTTCATATTAGGTCTCGTAAGATGTAAGTAGGTACTTTACCAATGCATTAAATAATAAACTACTTACGAAAAATGCTTCGTATAGAATTAAACTCCTTCAAAACATATCATTTTACCGTGAGCATCCTATCCCAGTCTCTAACATATCCTCCGTACGGTGACCGGAAGTCCGCCCGTGGCCGGAAGTGACGCGCTAGCCTGGGCGCGCAACTGATACCGCAGTACCTGAGCACTGAGCTTCCGGCTCGTTTCCGGTTCCGATTCAATCAGCTCGCCTTCTAGGATTAGGAGCGGCTAGTTGAGTTTCTTCTATGCTGGATATTGATGTGAGCGATAAAAAACATAGAATATGCCATCTCTCTGATTCAAATTGAACTCATAAGATTAAACTCAAAAAATTAAAGAATAAGTATAGGTTATTTAGGTGCTTTGCTTTGCTTACTTTTGCTTGGTCGGCTTTCAGAATTATAAAAGCTATCAAAAAAATCTTCAATTCTTTCAATTTATTAAAAGAGTTACAGTTGCGCAAATAACAGTTACTTACTATTAACACATTCGATTATCGGATAAGTAAGTAGGTTTTACTGACATAAACTTTCAAAGCGTCCTTATTAATAATAATAAAATAAATAAATTATAAGTAAAAAAACTTTTTAAAACAAGCTTTTATTTTTTTAAATGCGCTAAAAAGAATAAAATAAAATTTTCCTTTAAAACTTTTACTATCAATTTACAACGTCATTACATAATTTTTATAATATAAAAGCTTGTCGCGAGATTTAACACAGGTTATAAGATTAAGTATGTGATTTGTTTGTTTATCTACACAAGCTTTAAGCAATCTCGCGACAAGCTTTTATATTATAAAAATTATGTAATGACGTTGTAAATTGATAGTAAAAGTTTTAAAGGAAAATTTTATTTTATTCTTTTTAGCGCATTTAAAAAAATAAAAGCTTGTTTTAAAAAGTTTTTTTACTTATAATTTATTTTTTACATTTTAGTCACACAGCAACTACCTACTTCAAAAACACATGTGAATTAATTGTTTAAAACAGTTTAAACTGTTCTTTTTCTGAGAAGGGGGCTCAACCCCCCAATAACGCTACGTTGACTACTTTAAAAATACGTCCAAACTTTTCTGTTTCTATGTGGGACAAGCTAGAGGCAAGCCGACTTGGGGACTGTGGGAGTCGAGTCGAGATGCGCCATAGCGGTAACGACTTCAAAAATTGTTCTAAATATTTATTTTCCTGTGAGGGGGGCAAGCCCCAAGCAGTCTCGCTACGTTGACTACTTTCGAAACACGTTTTAACTTTTCTCCTTCTGTGTGTTTAAACCCCCTCTCACCACCCCAAACGAGATGCACCATAGCGGCAACGACTTTTGAAGTCGTTTGGTGAACTGTTTAAAAAAAAAAACTGTGAGGGGGCAAGCTCGTCATAATGTATAATAGAAACTGCTCAAGACAACAAATATAATGAGCTCACACTCGACCATCTTAGCACTTTCGACGAGGTAGTACCGATGGCTATCAGTCGGCTTCTTCATTAGACCCTTGTCATCATGTGCAATAGAAACTGCTCAAGACAACAAATACAATGAGCCCGAACTCGTGTATCTTAGCACTTCCGACGAGGCAGTTCCGACGGCTTCCTGTCGGCTTCGTCATTAGACCCTCGTCATCATGTGTAATGAAAACTGCTTAAGACAACAAATACAATGAGCCCAAACTCGGGTATCTTAGCACTTCCGACGATGCAGTTCCGACGGCTTCCTGTCGGCTTCGTCATTAGACCCTCGTCATCATGTGTAATAGAAACTGCTTAAGACAAAAAATACAATGAGCCCGAACTCGGGTATCTTAGCACTTCCGACGACGCAATTCCGACGGCTTCCTGTCGGCTTCGTCATTAGACCCTCGTCATCATGTGTAATAGAAACTGCTTAAGACAATAAATACAATGAGTCCAAACTCGGGTATCTAGCACTTACGACGAGGGCAGTTCCGACGGCTTCCTGTCGGCTTCGTCATTAGACCCTCGTCATCATGTGTAATAGAAACTGCTCAAGACAACAAATATAATGAGCCCAAACTCTGCTATCTTAACACTTCCGACGAGGCAGTTCCAACGGCTACCTGTCGGCTTCATCATTAGACCCTGGTCATCATATGTAATTAGAAACTGCTTAAGACAACAAATTAATGAGCTTAAATTTAGATATCTTATCACTTTCCATGAGGAGACCCAGTGGATATCTGTCAACTCCATCAAGAGATCAGCTCGATGATATCATAATATTGCATTGTCACCGGATTAACATAAGAGTGCAAAATTTCAGCTCAATCGGTTGAAGATAACTGCTTCAAAATTGAGTTGCAAGATTCCAACCCGAACACACATAGTCCCCGTAAAGATCTACATCTGTGCTCGCAAAAGGTCAGATCAATCTGATTTTTTTATATGTTGTTAAGACTTAAACCAGTATTAAAATACCAGATTTGCAATTTCCAAAGTGCTTGGGAAAATTCTGTGTGCTCGAAAACCATAAAATTTTCGGTATTTTTCAGTTTATGCTCAATATTTTAGTGAAAGAAGGGTCTAACTGGTATAGTCATTATGGACACTCTAAAAGTAGACTAAATTTGCTACAATTTGATACTAAGACGATCTCTATACAACCAGTGATTCCCAAGATACAGGGTCTTCAAAATTAATTTTTTTTTCCCACAAAGTGAATTTTCTTCACAAACTTGACCTATTTTGTAAAATATCTTCCAAAATACGCATCCCACGACAAATATTGTGAACCATAAAGATGGAGTAAATTTATTAAGCTTTCATTTAATACCAAACTAGTACATGTATATCTAGCGGTTCAAAACAGCAGCTACCTAAAGTTACATAAGCTGGGAGTACCTCCACGCGGTGAAGGCGGTAACAATATTTTATATTGGCTAAAACTCCCAAACTTTGTGATAATTAATCATAGTGTTTAATTTATCTTATATGCCTTCGGGCTTATGTTGTAGTTGTGGAATTGATGTGGTGTATGTGTGGTTGTGTATCCGGTAACGCTGTAGTGTTACCTCAGTTCCAGAGGGCTAGAGCGCCCTAAGGAACCCAGGTACACACAGGTGAGTACCTACTCAGAAGATCAGCTAATGTATAGTGTCCCTCCAAGAGGGTGTCCGCGACTCCTTGGAGCGTGAATGAGTAGGTTCTGTAGAGTGTAATGTATGTAGGTGCCCTAAATAAGCCCTAGGACTAGCCTACCTACAAAAGTAAACAAAGAAAAAGAGGGATGAAATTATAAGTGAGATTTATTAGTTATGGAATAAGCCAAAAGAAAGGAAGAGTGTTTCGTGGAGTAGATAAATATAGCCCTTTCTTAGATAACCGTAACCTTATAGTGTAGCACGGCGCGTTGAGGTGAGGAGACGTCCTCTGCAGCCCTCCTCAGTAATCCGGAGAGGGGCTTGATTAGCTTTCGGAGTGAGGGCGCGATCTCCGCAGCCCTCCGAAGAGATGAGAAGTTCTTGAGAGGGTTGAGGCTTCTCCGTAGTGCGGAAATGTCCTCAGCGGTGACTCAGAGGATAGGAAACCGAAGAACGTGGATCAGCCGTAGTTTTTCCAAGAAAGTAAAGGTGTTGTTGACTTGATCGCTTCTTCCCAAGAACTCCTCCTGTTGACAGCTTTTCAGGAGCTTATATATCAGTCGGAAAGTTCTGGAACAGTATATTTCTCGAAATTCTTCAGATTTCAAATATTCAAAATTCTAGGTGGCCAATAGTGGCCAGTAGCTTCAGACTTCATAGTAGACAGAAGTAGAAAGAGTCTATTATTACACATAATATTAGAAGTGGGATGCGTATTTTGGAAGATATTTTACAAAATAGGTCAAAATTGTGAAGAAAATTCACTTTGTGGAAAAAATATCTTCATTTTGAGGACCTGTATCTTGGGAATTACTAGTTGTATAGAGATTGTTTTAGTATCAAATTGTAGCAAATTTAGTCTACTTTTAGAGTGTCCATAATGACTATACCAGTTAGACCCTTCTTTCACTAAAATATTGAGCATAAACTGAAAAAATACCGAAAATTTTTATGGTTTTTCGAGCACACAGAATTTCCCAAGCACTTTGGAAATTGCAAATCTGGTATTTTAATACTGGTTTAAGTCTTAACACATATAAAAAAATCAGATTGATCTGACCTTTTGCGAGCACGACATAAGAGGTCATGTATAATTTTACGGAACTAACATAGTTAGTTAGTTAGTTAGTTAGTTAGATACAATGCAAGTTAAATAAAAGCTTTAAAAAAAAAATGATTATTTCAGGCTCTCTAGACCCATAAAAAATGTACCTACAATATAATTCTAAATTATTAAAACATAAATAAAATTATAATAATTAATAACATTAGAACCAAAAATAAAATACAATGAAAATATAATATAAAAATAAAATTATTTACTTCTAGATATACTTCAGCGACAATTTTCTTTGTGAATAGTAAACAAACAAAGTAACAAAGCTCTATCCTCTTTGTTTTAGAAGACACGTTTCCATTAAAGGCAGATTTTATCAGCACGTTGCTGTAAAAGTATCGGTTACACACATAGATCTTTTATCTTGTAGACTCGGCTTCAATTCTTGAGTAAGAACACCCATTGCACCCATATTTATCGTAATTGCGAAAGAACGTCTAGTTACACATCTGTTTTTTTACCTTGTCTCACGGTAACGACTGAAACGTTTTTATTGAAATTTTGGCAGGACGATAGACGGTATCTTAGAGGCGGACATAGGCTTTTGCACTTTTTAGCACGGAAATATAGTTTATTTCGATCGGAAAGTAAGAGAGCGAGAACTATGTACCTACATATATTGTGTATTAGCATGTTTTAGTAAATAACTGATGAAGGATAATAGTTTTTTTTTTATTCTGCTGTGATAAGTAATGTACCAATAGGAATTAGGCTGAAACTTTGTCCACTGACTGTTATTCAGTTTCGTACAATTATTTCAACGGATATCATACATACATACATAAATCACGCCTTTATCCCTAATGGGGTAGGCAGATATCAGTTTTGTTCAAATTCGTGATTGCCTGATGTGTAGATAAATCTCTTTTAGAGAAAGCCCAGTCTATAGTTGAAAGGTCTTTGGTTACAAAGCGGGTGCATGTTAGTGATGTCAAATCCTTTGTTTTACTAACAACACTAGAAATAACATCTGATACTTTGTTCATGTCGAAGCTTTGTTTCAATAAACAGCAGAGTGAACGGATCGCAAAGGCGGCGCCATCTTTGTTTGAAAACAAAACGTAACCGAAAAAACTATTATCCTTCATCAGTTATTTACTAAAACATGCTAATACACAATATATGTAGGTACATAGTTCTCGCTCTCTTACTTTCCGATCGAAATAAACTATATTTCCGTGCTAAAAAGTGCAAAAGCCTATGTCCGCCTCTAAGATACCGTCTATCGTCCTGCCAAATTTCAATAAAAACGTTTCAGAGTCGTTACCGTGAGACAAGGTAAAAAACAGATGTGTAACTAGACGTTCTTTCGCAATTACGATAAATATGGGGTGCAATGGGTGTTCTTACTCAAGAATTGAAGCCGAGTCTACAAGATAAAAGATCTATGTGTGTAACCGATACTTTTACAGCAACGTGCTGATAAAATCTGCCTTTAATGGAAACGTGTCTTCTAAAACAAAGAGGATAGAGCTTTGTTACTTTGTTTGTTTACTATCACAAAGAAAATTGTCGCTGAAGTATATCTAGAAGTAAATATTTATATTTTTATATTTATATTTTCATTGTATTTTATTTTTGGTTCTAATGTTATTAATTATTATAATTTTATTTATGTTTTAATAATTTTAGAATTAATATTGTAGGTACATTTTTATGGGTCTAGAGAGCCTGAAATAATCATTATTTTTTTAAAGCTTTTATTTAACTTGCATTGTATCTAACTAACTAACTAACTAACTAACTATGTTAGTTCCGTAAAATTATACATGACCTCTTATGTCGTGCTCGCAAAAGGTCAGATCAATCTGATTTTTTTATATGTTGTTAAGACTTAAACCAGTATTAAAATACCAGATTTGCAATTTCCAAAGTGCTTGGGAAAATTCTGTGTGCCTCGAAAAACCATAAAATTTTCGGTATTTTTTCAGTTTATGCTCAATATTTTAGTGAAAGAAGGGTCTAACTGGTATAGTCATTATGGACACTCTAAAAGTAGACTAAATTTGCTACAATTTGATACTAAAACAATCTCTATACAACTAGTAATTCCCAAGATACAGGTCTCAAAATGAAGATATTTTTCCACAAAGTGAATTTTCTTCACAATTTTGACCTATTTTGTAAAATATCTTCCAAAATACGCATCCCACTTCTAATATTATGTGTAATAATAGACTCTTTCTACTTCTGTCTACTATGAAGTCTGAAGCTACTGGCCACTATTGGCCACCTAGAATTTTGAATATTTGAAATCTGAAGAATTTCGAGAAATATACTGTTCCAGAACTTTCCGACTGATATATAAGCTCCTGAAAAGCTGTCAACAGGAGGAGTTCTTGGGAAGAAGCGATCAAGTCAACAACACCTTTACTTTCTTGGAAAAACTACGGCTGATCCACGTTCTTCGGTTTCCTATCCTCTGAGTCACCGCTGAGGACATTTCCGCACTACGGAGAAGCCTCAACCCTCTCAAGAACTTCTCATCTCTTCGGAGGGCTGCGGAGATCGCGCCCTCACTCCGAAAGCTAATCAAGCCCCTCTCCGGATTACTGAGGAGGGCTGCAGAGGACGTCTCCTCACCTCAACGCGCCGTGCTACACTATAAGGTTACGGTTATCTAAGAAAGGGCTATATTTATCTACTCCACGAAACACTCTTCCTTTCTTTTGGCTTATTCCATAACTAATAATCTCACTTATAATTTCATCCCTCTTTTCTTTGTTTACTTTTGTAGGTAGGCTAGTCCCTAGGGCTTATTTAGGGCACCTACATACATTACACTCTACAGAACCTACTCATTCACGCTCCAAGGAGTCGCGGACACCCTCTTGGAGGGACACTATACATTAGCTGATCTTCTGAGTAGGTACTCACCTGTGTGTACCTGGGTTCCTTAGGGCGCTCTAGCCCTCTGGAACTGAGGTAACACTACAGCGTTACCGGATACACAACCACACATACACCACATCAATTCCACAACTACAACATAAGCCCGAAGGCATATAAGATAAATTAAACACTATGATTAATTATCACAAAGTTTGGGAGTTTTAGCCAATATAAAATATTGTTACCGCCTTCACCGCGTGGAGGTACTCCCCAGCTTATGTAACTTTAGGTAGCTGCTGTTTTGAACCGCTAGATATACATGTACTAGTTTGGTATTAAATGAAAGCTTAATAAATTTACTCCATCTTTATGGTTCACAATATTTGTCGTGGGATGCGTATTTTGGAAGATATTTTACAAAATAGGTCAAGTTTGTGAAGAAAATTCACTTTGTGGGAAAAAAAAATTAATTTTGAAGACCTGTATCTTGGGAATCACTGGTTGTATAGAGATCGTCTTAGTATCAAATTGTAGCAAATTTAGTCTACTTTTAGAGTGTCCATAATGACTATACCAGTTAGACCCT
>JARACY010005263.1:0-22598 GCA_029255725.1 Scrobipalpa atriplicella | reverse complement strand
GGCTAAGTATTACTCGGAATAGCATTGTTGCCAGGTCTCTCGACAAGAAAACTATTGAGTACAATCAGCAAGTTTTTTTTCTTTTTTACATTCTTTTGCTGTCCCTGCGTCTTAATTTTGCACAATCTTGTGCTTTGCTAATTCTAGTTCGATATTTTGCAGATATTTCTGTCTATTTCTTCTTTCACATATGTAGTAGTAGAGCTTAAGCCTTAGGCCTGTATTAATCAGCTCTTGAAACTGACAGCGAGTTTGAGTTCGTGTCAGAAATGTAATTTCAGTACCAAACGGCCTGTCAAATTCATACTATTATAATACACAATATTATATTAATATTGCTCTCAACCTCGAGATCGCTTAGTAAAATAGTTTATTGTATATTCTCTGAACTTAGCTTAGAATATGTCCATACCATCCAATGAGTTTTTCAGGGGTACTTCACAATAACAGTACTTGTATTCAAATCAAAAAGTTCTTAATTATTTTTCTTTGAGACGTATTTGAAAAATGACTTTCTAGTTCAGCCAATTTTGTTGCAAACTGTAACTCTGTGATAACTCTTATTACCACTTGATCCCTCTTTCCCGACATCATTACACCCTATTCAAGTTTGACGTGGACTAGCTAGTTCGTATATCAAAGGAAGTTTAGAATATTTCCTCGAGTACAAAGAAAAAGTATTTCAGAACGTATTGAAACTTTCTGAGACAAATAAGGATGTAGGCATACATTCATATCTATTAGATGGTGTGTAACTATTGTTTTAATTTAAACTCTTAGAAGTAAGTTTACCGTTAAAAAGATGACAGTGTTAAATTCCTAAGTCTTAGGCCCGTATTTATAATCAGCTCTCAAGAGTAACAGCGAGTTTGAGTCCGTGTCAGAAATGACATTTCTGATACAAACTCAAATTTGCTGTCACTCTTGAGAGCTGATTATGAATACGACCCTTAGATGTTCAGGTATCGTGTTGATGCGGTGAAAATATCAGGTTCAGATCATGTCATGCCCAGATATATGCTTCTTTTCACTATGGTATGGAGTACATGGTTGGTACATGGTATATAGTTGTATAATATTGTATCATTTTAAAGTTTTGCTGAGTTACTAAATATGTAAGTATTACACTAGTATTATAGTATTATACCAAAATATATTTTTTTACTGTGACAAACTGTACCACTAGCGCTGACCAGTTTCCATTGTTAGTTTCTCTCCTAGTTAAAAGTTATTTCAACTGTTACACTCAGAGCAACTTCGGAAAAAATATTCCGATGTTTTTTAAAACACATACATACATAAAATCACGCCTTTATCCCTAATGGGGTAGGCAGAGCAAAACACGTATACCAAATACGGTTAAGTTTGAAAGTAAAGACAGTATTATGAAAAAAAAAAAACATTCATAAACATATTCGATTAGGTAATGTTTTTTAAAATATCTTCTTCCCGCGGGAAAATATTTTCTTCCCTCGGAAAAACTCGTAAAGCAGAGGGTAGAACTAGTGGGAAGCATATTTGATTTAAAGAGACTGTATAGATTATTACACCGGAAAGCGACGCGACGCCACGCGGCGCGAAGATGCTTAGGCTCGTATTTATAAAGCTATCTCAAGATTGAGAGCAATATTGAGTGCGGATTTGACAGGTAATTTTGTACTGGAATGACATTTCTGATACGAACTCAAACTCGCTGTCACTCTTGAGAGCTGATTATAAATACGGGCCTTAAAGATGCATCCTGTTATATCTAGGTACCTTAGACGTTGTACCTACTAGAAAATGACATACAATGCCAGGAATTTTCATTATGTTGTATCACGCTCTTGAAAAGCGAGTATAAAACAAAACGGTATTATATCATTGATCAATATTCATTCCAATTCGTGAATTTAAACATCTTGCTGATAAAATCTATTCCACAATAGAGATCCTATCAAAATACAATTTCATTTTCAAAACATTGTTCCCGGCACAAATTTTCCGCCATCGACAGGAACGTCAAATAAACACGCACACAAGAGAACGAGCAATTACAAAGAAAAGTAGCTATATTTTTCCAAAGAAAATGCTTCAAATGTGACTTTGTTAAAGTTTCTGTATCATTTGACTAGGTTTCCATTTTGTTTCACTTGCAATTGAATGAGTTTTTCTAATTCAAGTGGTATAGTGTCAAGTATCCCCATTTGTAAAAATGTATGTACCTATATTTTAAGTCTGCTGCTGCTATCGTATAGGCGGTTTTAAAACTTTGATTCTGACACCAGGGTTTATCAGGTCGGTCGTGGACTTAAAAACCCACTCTATATAGACAGATAAAGAATCGACAATTCCTTGGAATCGACCCCATCAGTAACACTTCATACCAAAAATCAACGTCATTGTTTCATAGTTATGGACGCAAACTTGAGCTGGATCTGTCGGAAACATTCAGAAACTTATAACTCCGTCTCAATATCTGACCTCTCTCCATTTGACCTACTTCGGAACATAAAATCTTCACGGCCGAACATCTCTAGAGAAATCGGACTCTCAGTTATGTAATAGACAGAGAGTTTTGTACTACGTTTACTTTCGCCTTTTTCATTCGCCTTTTTTCTAGCGGTTCAAATAGGGTAATTTCATAATCGTGTGAGCCCTAACTTACAGTCACGGACTATAGAAATCTCACGATATTTTGTGTTACACTCAGAGTTGCTCTATATTAAAGAATATACTAGTATATACTGTCAAAACTATGATAATATCTCGCCAAAACTGATGAAGAGGCGTAAACTTAGGATGTATGTGCTGAAATTTGAAGACACAGTAGGTACACCTCTTTGTTCTGCGCTTTTGTAAAGTTCATTACTCTAAGGAAAGTTGCGGTTATGTGAGTAATCCCCGTATTGTTTGATCTATATAACTTTGAAGCTTTGAAGTTTTCAAAGCAACAGTTTACGTTAACTATTTTAAATAGTTAGATAAGTGTATAATCAGCGAGGCTGCTTTTTATAGAGAAAAAACCGATAAACCTTAGAGTGTCAGAACTTGCAAGAAGTCTCACATAGTTTGTGTAGGTTAGGTATCTGTCATGGAGATATTATCAAACCCAGGAAATTGCAACCTGATAAAACCTAACCGAATTGACATGAGTTTTGTAAAAAAAAAAACCTATACTGGAGATTGTGGCGAGCTGCAGAGCTGCGAGAGACAATCTCCAGGGCGGCGTATTGGGCGTGTCGCTGGCCACTTTTGCTTCTTTCCATAAATCTGTTAAAAAGGTATAGCCGTTTGAATGAGATTTGACCGATCGATGTGATTTTTGTTAGCGAAAATGGGCAGAGTAGTCACTTCCTTGACGCTCTGCCTGTGACGTAATTATTATGATTTAAGCCGGTTTCTATCGCTAGTACAAAGACGATTTACCTATTTATACCAAGTTCTATCCTTACTTGTAGCGTATTGAAGACGGTCGCTGCTGATCCTGACACACATGTCATTGTTTCAGATGAGATGGCGGGTGGCGAGCGGCATGGGCGTGCCGCTGGCCGCAGCTGTCTTCTGCATGCTACCCCTCTTCACGTCTTCCACTGGAGATATACGTACGTATACATTATACGGGGTATTTTTTTTTATTAGGAATGGGTTTGCTCTTGACTCTATATACAAGGTCAGGGATGACAGTGTCAGAGTCGACGATGAAGCGAGCTCACCCAAAAGATGCCTGTTATAGCACTGGTACTCTCACGTACCGAAGGAACACAGCAAGCTGTTTCGCGCCGTACTCCGGTGAGCGGGAGGTCGCGAGCCAGGCGGCACCTTGCGGAGCTTACCACCACTTTTTTGGGATCGTTCAGCCGGACTTATTAACAAACCTGTTGCCTAGGGCGGACCACTAGGAGGTAGATCCCTCCCATCCCACCCCAACTCGAAATAAATTATGAACTAAGTCCTTACGATGGGTTTGCAGTCATCTACCAAACACCCTGTATAAGATAATATTAGTGACCGATAGTCAAAACTGCTGCTGATGATGATATCAAACAAGATTCCCAAGGAATATGGTGTAAAATATGAAAAAATAAATTTGCAATCTCATACAAGATTTACGATCATCTGATCGGGTAGAGATAAAATTAAGTGTGAATATATTTGAAGGATATTTTTTTCGAATGAAATAGAACAGCTTTTTAGTATAAACATGATGCAAAAATATTTTAAATATGAAGAAAATGTTGGACCCTATAAACAATAATTATTCCATTACAAAGACTCATATTATCTTTAAGATATTTTTTTGTTTCTTTTATTTTATCAAAGGGAATGGACAAACAAATTGCTTGGAAGAATTATTTAAAGTTATACAATCACTAATTTTAAATAAAACTTAGGTACATTTTCAACAAAAATAAGGACCAATAACATTCCTCTGCGTATCTTAAAAACCTTTTACATCCAATTTATCACTCTCCCCACTCTAAAGTCCAATAAAGTTGACAAAGACACAGCAATTTAAAAGAAGAGTCCATTGGGAGCGACAACAAGCTAAAATACTTAGGCTCTGGACAGACGGACTTCTACCTGGTGTAAAATAGCAGCTTACCAAACTTTGAGTGAACACTGTTTATTGTATTTAAATAAAAATTGTCCTCTCACAAACAAACTACATAGACATTGACGGGCAGTTGGCCTGCAACTTTATAACAGTTAAGCCAACTGCATACCAACTTCATGTAAACTGCAAATTGGCACTTGGATTGCAGTTCATTTACGGTCCGTCTGTATAAAGCCTTTGTTGATACATTTAAACAAGTGCCGAGGTAGCTTCCAATCCCACGATTGAGTATTTTCAATTGAAACTAACAATAAAAGATCAACTTCTTTCCAATTTCGTTATTTTTATTTATTTTGTTCTGCAAACAACTTTTAGTTGGAAATTAAAAGCTATTCATGCCTCTCGGGCTCTTGCCAATTTCCTAACGAAGAGAAACATTTGAAAAGGATATTTGTATGATATATCTTTTATCGGATTTCAATACTATGATGCAGATATTGTACAGCTTTTTAGAAAATTCTATTTTCCGATACCAATTATAAACAAGATATATTTCAATTTTTGTAGGTATCACTGCATTATACTGATGATTTCTAGATAATATAATTTAAATTTAGAAAAAATATTTTGCCTTCTTCTTCTGAGTATATTCTTTTTACGAAACGCTAGTCTTTAAATTAAACAATATTTCTTAGTGTAAAAGTGTCTTTAGTATTTTGTTACTGTCAATTTTATGAATAGCCTCTACGCCGTAGCAAACCGCTACGAGCTACAATAAATATCACCAAGCGCAAATATCATAAAGGTTGGCCTCTTACTGCCTCTGTGGCTTAGTCGTCTGTGCCTTAGACTCTCGATTTGCAGGTCTTGGGTTCATTTCTATAATTTAATTTAATTAAGGAAATTGTTTGATCAATAAACATTTTTTTTTCTTTTTGTTTAATTTTTACGGTAGAGACAAAAAAATATTTGATATTGATAACAAGTAGGTTGTAAATGTAGAAATTAACAAATTGACGTGATTTAATTTAAACAAAGTATGAACTAAAGTCAATGTATTTTTGTTTTACTACGTCTACGGAGTCTACGTAAAAGGTTACACAAGCAATGACAATAAATAAAAGTCATACAAATCTTAGCAATAAATATGCATGTTTTTAGACGTCGAGAAATAAACGACACTTTAACGTCACACTGTTATTTAAAAACACTTAAGGGAATATCGCAGGTTTTTTTTTATGCGTCTTATGACTTCTACATGACTTTTGTATTATAATAAAAGGTGGAAAGGTCACATTGAATTGTCTTGAACAAAAGTTTTCATAAGACCAGTCACCCGTAAAAGAGCAAGCTTGCATAGTATTCGACTTTATGACAGAAATAACAAGGTATAAATTGCGGTGAACATTTCATTTATTTCAGATGAAATCGTCTTTTTTAAAATGTCTATTATGTCCAAGACAATTATTGAAATAACTCGTATCTGAGACATATTAGTATATTAATTGTTTTCAGCCGATATCTACGCCAAGAGAAATATTATACAAGACAAACTCAGATCAAAGATAATACTGATACTGGATATCTAAGGCTCGTATTTATAAAGCGATCTCAAGATTGAGAGCAATATTAAGTATGGATTTGACAGATCGTTTTGTATTGAAATGACATTTCTGACACGGACTCAAACTCGCTGTTACTCTTGAGAGCTGATTATAAATACGGGCCTAAGACTTAGGAATTTAACACTGTCATCTTTTTAACGGTAAACTTACTTCTAAGAGTTTAAATTAAAACAATAGTTACACACCATCTAATAGATATGAATGTATGCCTACATCCTTATTTGTCTCAGAAAGTTTCAATACGTTCTGAAATACTTTTTCTTTGTACTCGAGGAAATATTCTAAACTTCCTTTGATATACGAACTAGCTAGTCCACGTCAAACTTGAATAGGGTGTAATGATGTCGGGAAAGAGGGATCAAGTGGTAATAAGAGTTATCACAGAGTTACAGTTTGCAACAAAATTGGCTGAACTAGAAAGTCATTTTTCAAATACGTCTCAAAGAAAAATAATTAAGAACTTTTTGATTTGAATACAAGTACTGTTATTGTGAAGTACCCCTGAAAAACTCATTGGATGGTATGGACATATTCTAAGCTAAGTTCAGAGAATATACAATAAACTATTTTACTAAGCGATCTCGAGGTTGAGAGCAATATTAATATAATATTGTGTATTATAATAGTATGAATTTGACAGGCCGTTTGGTACTGAAATTACATTTCTGACACGAACTCAAACTCGCTGTCAGTTTCAAGAGCTGATTAATACAGGCCTAAGGCTTAAGCTCTACTACTACATATGTGAAAGAAGAAATAGACAGAAATATCTGCAAAATATCGAACTAGAATTAGCAAAGCACAAGATTGTGCAAAATTAAGACGCAGGACAGCAAAAGAATGTAAAAAAGAAAAAAAACTTGCTGATTGTACTCAATAGTTTTCTTGTCGAGAGACCTGGCAACAATGCTATTCCGAGTAATACTTAGCCTATAGAAGTTGTTTGTAGAGAAGTTATTGTCGCAAAGCAGTTTCTATATAAATTGGAATTCAGAACAATATCACAATTTTTATTTAACCTAGTGAAACTGAGACTTGCTTGTACACTATAAACAAAATTAAAAACTATCGTAAAATAGAAATAAAGAAAAGGTAAGTTTATTTTTATGTTCTTGGATGGCAGGAATACGTTCCTGTTTAAAACGAAACGTGCTAACAAATGCACAAAATTTATTATGCAGTTCTGTTCTAAAAATTCCAAAGCAAAATATGAAAATAAAGATTTATGCAACTGCAAAACAGATGGTGTCACCGCGGAATGATGCATCACCTCTTATCTTAGTCACAGTGAAATAAAATATTAGAAAGGGTTCAGAACGTAGGAAAATCAAATATTAAATAAAAAACAACGTAATCCGTTAAAAATAGTTTATTAATATGAGTTACAATTGTGAAAATTTTAGAAAACGTGTAAATAAAATTTTGTTTACAAGTTAATTTCTATGCTTAACAGTGAAAACTCGGTTTGAACTCTGACAGTAGGGTTTATCGTGTCGATCGACTCGAAACCCACACGACAAGAAGAAGACAGTGAAAGAAAGCATCGTATTTTCCAAAACACGTCATAGGAATACAAATAAAAACGAACTGAAAAATTCACGAAGCATGAAATTGAAATTAACGCTTGATACAAAACGAGAGCTTTCGAAGAATGAAAAATAAGTCAGTATAGTGTAGACTCTACACTGTAGAGGTACTCGTACCTAGCGTCGATTATTTTATAATTTTTTATAGTCGACCATACAAAAATATAAATTAAAGACCTAGACCGGCTTATGCAATACACCTTGAACCCTGCGAATATTCTTTTTCCTTAATTTTAATTAAATCCTATTAATATTAGTATTATGGTTACCAGGGCACCATGGCACATCAAGATCTCGAGGGTGGCGGGCCGGAGTGCAGCCGTCCGCTGACGTGACAGCCAACAACTCAGTCAGCAACATCACTGCTCAACTAGGAGGCACTGCCTACCTCCACTGTCTCGTCGGTCACTTGAGTGAAAGAGGGGTAAGAGTACTTTACTTTGACACTTCGGAGAGGTTGCTTACGTCCGCTGACATCACAGCCAAAAACTCAGTCAGCAACATCACTGCTCAACTAGGAGGCACTCCCTACTTTCACTGTCTCGTCAGCCACTTCAGTGAAAGAGGAGTGAATGTAACTACAAATTGTATTACTAACCCAACTAAGCTAGGAAAGTCTTAGGAATAAAATTACAGAAAGACAAATGTTGCTACCGACAAAGAAACAAATGGCTTGCTAAAATTCGACTTACCTAAATTAGGAGTAATTAGGCAGAACGAGAAACAAAACGGGCTAGAAGCGAATAAATTGTTTCTCACGAATCTAGTCACGGCCGCGGCCCAAAATTGAAACGGTTAAAGGTACAATCGGCCACAGGCAAAATCATACCCAATGTTTTTTTTATTCACTATGTTATGCGTAATCCCTCTCAAGCTGACGACGAAGAAAGCTCACCCAAAAGCCATAAGAAAAATATCCTGTCATCACCATACACAAACAGACCACAAAAAGAAGCCACAGTAGCATGCAGCCACGATAGCCATTTTTCATTACATCTATCTTAGGTGCTATGTATTTTTTATCGCGCGGCATCATGCTACGGAGGCTGAGAGAGTGAACGCAAGTCAGGTATGTACATATACCTACCTAACTATTACTCTTTCACGGAGCTTACCACCGCTTTTTGTGGGATCGTTCAGAAGGACACAACAGTGTAGCTTATAAGGTAGATCTCATACGAAGCTAATATTTTTCAATTTAATTATGTATTCTAGGTTTTTGAAGGCTGAATCTAGGGAAAGCTGGCGATTACTCCACCGACAAGAGCAAAGCTCTTAAATTATGATGATGATGATGAGGTTTTTTGGGACCAGGCTTACACGAACCACACTTTAAAAAATATAGATTTCTTGAGGGCTGCAAACTAATTCAAAAAGGCTTTGTGAATAATGAATTATATTAACTAGAAAGCTTTTTTAGTAGGATTTACCTACTAAAATTAAAAAATTCAAATGCCTACCCAAAACACAAAAAGTTCTAAAGTTTTATAGAACAATACCTTAGCTAGGGAATATTTACCTGAAGATACTTGAGAGTTGAAAGTGAACTCACAGGTATTTCAGGTATTTCACAGGTACAACTGAGTACGTGTTTGACTGTAGCCACTAAGTAATTACTTAGTACAAAATATTAGGGTAAGTCAGTAAACAGTGGAGGTACCGAGTGTCTGGAGAGTGATTTAGTTCTCGTTTAAAACAAGATTAGAATAACAGAATCACTACTAACTAAACTTTTCTGTGATAATTTATAAATGATTATTAATAAATTTCATTCAAATTCGGCTGTATTTTTTTTTATATCCGTTGTAACACAGCTTAACGCAAACTGATAGAGGATGCTCATGCTCAGTTAACGAAACTGAACTACTTTCACCAGGAAATTCTTACAGGAAGAAAAAAAAAAACATTTCTTCAAACTTCAAACTTATTCCAGTAACAAATCTTAGGCCCGTATTTATAATCAGCTCTCATGAGTGACAGCGAGTTTGAGTTCGTATCAGAAATGTCATTCCAGTACAAAATTACCTGTCAAATCCGCACTCAATATTGCTCTCAATCTTGAGATCGCTTTATAAATACGAGCCTTAGTGATAGTTGTAAAGTTTCGTTGGTTGACTAAATAACCCCTATCAGTTTGCGTTAAGATATCCCTTACAACCATTGAGCTTGATTGTCTTGATTTAAAAGAGAACATAAAAAAGAAATAAAATCAAATAAGTATTAGTTCCTACCAACACAATGTCAACCCTGTTAAAGGGTTCACTTTAATGATTATATATTACTAAGTCGAAATCGTAATGTTATCATCATAAAATACTAATTTTAATTACACGTTCGTTTTCATATTTCAGCAAGTTTCATGGATCAGAAAACGGGACTGGCACATATTGAGTTCCGGGAAGTTCACCTATACAAATGATGAGAGGTTCCAGGTAAGCGCTAGAATAAATAAATGTAGACTAAATAAAACTAATAATATTTTATGTGAGCTGATAATATGTTCCTGCGTAAGTGGTTCTGAGAACTCAGCTTAATTTAGGAAGAATATACAGTCATCAGTGTGTTTTGAAATAGTTTGAAATAGATTAAATTTGTTGTTTTCAGAATCGTTAACAGTTTTACGTAGGTAGCTATTTTAACTGTTACTCGCTACACTACTACTCACTACACTAACAATTCAGAGGAAAAGTAAAATACGGGGTGTAATGGATAGGGGTTGCTCAGTCAACCAAATTGAACAACTATCACCGGGATATTTTTTCAGAAAATAAAAAGAAAAATTGCTTTTTCATAAAAAGTGACCGCCTCGATCCGACAATTTGTATGGAAAAACATTTATTTTTTTCATCATCCTGAAAAAAAAACCTGTTGATAGTTGTTCAGTTTCGTTGACTGAGCAACCCCTATCAGTTTACGGGATACTGTCCCTTACACCCAGTATATTACATAGGTATATCTGAAAAAAAAAAAAAAAGTTTTTAAGTATCTTTTCCAATTTTATTTTTCTCAAAGTGACATGAATATTTTAAACGTTTTAGCAGTTGACAAGAATTTAGCCCATTATAAGTGCTCACTGTTTAATAAAAGTTTCGAATACTCCGTTTTATCAAAAATGCCTAAATATTTATTTAATTCGTGTACTAATCTTGTCAAAATTGTTCAAGTGTTTAGAAAAGATGTAGGCGTTTAACAAAGGCTTAAGACGAAAGTGCCTTTGACTGTTTTGACACTTAAAACTTCTGTTTCCATTCTGAATCATTCAGACTAGCTTTCCGACTCACGGTTTCACCCGCGACCAAATGATTTTTTCCGCGGTAAAAAGTAGCCTATATCCGTCTCCACAATTGCTGCAAAATTTTATTGAAATAAGTTCAGTTGTTAAGGCGTGAAAGAGCGACAAATCAAACAGACAGACGGACGAAGTTACTTTTATATTTATAATATTAGTATAGATGTTACTCCAAACAAAATTTTAATTATACACAGTACAATTATTTAGTCCACAGCGGATACATTCACGAGTTTTAGTACCAAATGCGACCACAGGATTCGCTCATTGGATCACAATAATCATTTATGGCCAAGCCGTTAATTTCGTGGTGGCCATTTTGGTTTAAAACGAAAGGCTAGATAGCGAATGCGGACAGTTTTATTTGCAAAATCCTGAGTTATTGCGTTAGAAATTTAGCGCCTAAATGGTAAACTAACGCGTTAATTTTGTTCGCAATGTATTGTTCTAAGCTTAGTGTAGGATTCTAATAGGTCCATTTGGAAAATCTACTGTCACATTTATAAATTAATTAAATTGATTGATCGTACTAATTACCTACACTGCAGGATCTTACTCTGTCATAGTTTTATTATTAGTTCTTATAAAGTCAGAGACCACTTAAATACACGTCCGACCGGATCGCCAAATCTTTATTTACTTGGCAGACTGTTGATGATTCACTTGCAATGTACAATCCAAACTGAAAACAATCTACGAATAATTTATCAACTTTTTAGCCTAAGATTTGCATCATTAAAGTAAAGAAGTTTTATACTTTTTAGAGGGGCTTTTTTGCACTCACAGTGCTATTTTATTTCATATAATATGAAAGAAAGAAATAATAAATTTACCTCGCTGTGACGTGTACACTAGAAAGATTTATGATACCCGCTACCTCCTCGGCAGCTCAGTTGTCAGTGCGAAAGAACTGCATTCCGAAAGTTGCAGGTTCAAGGCCTGCCCGATGCGACTTTATTATTTCTTTCTTTCATGTTGTATGAAGAAGTTACTTTAAAATTTCATGATTTGGTATATTTTTCCAGGTCCTACATGGAGAAGGATCAGAAGATTGGACGCTGCAAATCAAATTCGTCCAGAAAAGAGACAACGGCACTTATGAATGCCAGGTAAGTTCTTATTTTAAGATCTGCATAATTTACGTATTATTTAAAACAAAAACCACACATAAAAACGCCATTACTTGAAATATAGGGTTATATTTTAGTCTGTATGGAAACTGGGAATTATTATTTCGTCTTTTATTTACAAATTTTCTGATCGAAGTTGTAGTTTTGTATGGGCTATTTTTTTTTCTTTTACTAGAAGAATTTCTTTGAGAAAGTTGTTCAGTTTCGTTATCTGAGAAACCCCTATCAGTTTGCGTACTGATAAAAAAATGCCCTTAGACACAACTAAAGATTATATATTAAAAGCACAGTGCTTTCCTCTGTGCTTCCTTTGAGGATTCAACATAATATTTCGAATATAGCGCATGACGTGAAGAAAATTGATTGAGCAGAAACCAAAAACACTACAAAGCCGAAAGAATCTTTCGATTCGTAAAGCCATTCTGCTCTTACAGATCAAAGCTGCTTCCAGCGAATACTACTTTCCCATTTGAGAAATCAGAACACATAACTTCCTTACAAATTCAAAATAAAGGTACTTGCAAATTCTTTCACTTTTGATAATAACCTGCCAATGAAATAGCAAAAAATAATATATTTTTTTTAGAAATGTTCGTTTGTTCATCTTTTACGATGGATAGCAGGAAAATGCTGGGGTAACATTCATTCAGCTGCAGTTGAAAACACGTTGTAGCCTCCAAAGTTACCTACGTCAAAACTAAAATCCTGTTCACACAATCTGTTTTCCCAAGGAACACGTTATAACGCTAGGCTTTGAGTAATCCCTCCTCCCAAAGCGAATATGGGAATCTTTTCACTCTCATATTGAAAACCAAACTTGATTTTCTTTTCATATTTTCGTTGTATAAAGGGTGAAATTAGACTGGAGTTGACAGTGAAAACATTAGCATTAGCATATCATGTAACAAGAAAATGAGATGTTCTTACAAGAACGAGTTTTGGAAACAAAGGGACGAATTTCTAATTTTATAAACTCTAGACAGAAACCTTGTTATGAAAATCTGAATAAACTTTCATTCTTTTACCTTTTAATTTAAAAATAAAAACCATTTGAGCTGATTTTTATTAAGAGTTTTAGTTATTTTAAAAATAAGTTGAAGTTAGGTCAATGTTAAGTAGGTACTTGGACTTTGTGGAACAAGTTTTTTTCTCTCGTAAGTATACCTATACTAGATATTTCTGTGCTGAAAGCAAGACTTTCAGAGAGTGTGAAATGCAATCGCTAGGTACTCTCGTGTCGAACAATGACCTTTAGGCGGAAGCCACGTCTTTTTCGCATGCGCGAATTTTCTTGCGTCAAAACTGGCGGCGCGTCTTGCGAAAAAAACAAACGTATGGGAATGTATGGGAGATAGCGTTGTGCCGTTCTCGAAATATTCTCCGGCGCGAGAATATTCTCGGAAACGCACTCGAAAGTTTCCGATGGAACGAGAATTTAGGAGAACATTGGTGTTAAGTCTTGATTTAATTTTCTTTTTATATGCTAATAGCTAAATTTCAAATATATGAACTGTTTTAGATGTTTTACATGTCAGAAACACTTATCGTTTCGTATATTTCCTATGTTCCCGAGAATATTCTCCGTAAGTTTCCCAAAATTCTCGAGAATATTCTCTGTGTGCTGAATTCAAATAAAGATAGTCTAAAGTTATGATCAGAGGTCGGAAATTCGGGTGCAGAAAAAGTAAAAAGCCACTGTTTGAGCTACTGAGAGTTGCTACAACCACCTTTTTCAAGATTTTTAGGGCCCCAGTTTATTTTTCTTTTATAATTGTTTTAGTAATGCTAATGTGTTCTTTGCGTCAATATAATTCGAAACTGTTTGATTTTTTTTTATATTTGTTTTAATTTGAAAGATATAAGTAGAAATGTGTTTTCAATGTACTGAAAAATAATAAAAATATAAAAATATCGTTTGATTGTTTGATATTTTTATTGAATACCATTTAAAAATGATGCTTTTATTATTTTTACACTAAAATTTGAATGGGGCCCCCGGGGGCCCCAAAAAATATTGCGGAGAAAATTAAAATTAAAATTCGTATTTGGCAAGGTTAAGACAAGATAAACGCTTTTTAATCTTGTCATTTTTTTTTCTCGCAATTTTTTTGTTTAAGAAATAAAACACTTTTGGGCCCCCGGGGACCCCATTCAAATTTTAGTGTAAAAATAATAAAAGCATCGTACAAATCATTTCTAAATGGTATTCAATAAAAATATCAAACAATCAAACGATATTTTTATATTTTTATTATTTTTCAGTACATTGAAAACACATTTCTACTTATATCTTTCAAATTAAAACAAATATAAAAAAAAATCAAACAGTTTCGAATTATATTGACGCAAAGAACACATTAGCATTACTAAAACAATTATAAAAGAAAAATAAACTGGGGCCCTAAAAATCTTGAAAAAGGTGGTTGTAGCAACTCTCAGTAGCTCAAACAGTGGCTTTTTACTTTTTTTGCACCCGAATTTCCGACCTCTGGTTATGATGATTATTCATGCTGCGATTGATCGACTGCAAAACTTGCCGCATTGCGGTCATAATTAAATAATGAATTAACAAACATACATTTAATAGTATCTACCATTGAAATATCTGAACCTCCTGATTGTATGAAACAAAACAAACCCTGATTCGGAGGACATAAGCCGTCGGTCCCGGTAGCTGTTTTTGTCAGTGGGTCGATACACAAACCATGTCAGAGGCTTATTAGGTGTGCTATTGGGCGGTTTGAAAACTCTGACATTAGGGTTCATCGGGTCGATCGACTCGAAACTCACACGACATGAAGAAAAAGATAAATAAACATTTTTTGTTGGAGCCTAGGATGTAAATGCAATAGATTTGAGATCAGATACGGCATGTCTCTCACTATATACACGTATTCATTCAAAATTTAATCGCATTTCTTGTTTGGTGGCTTAGAAATAATATTATACTATATCTCGTGAGTATAAGTGATATAATTTCTATGTTTGATGGACATCTTCAACGCGTATTTTATTACCGCTAAATTGACAAAAACGTCCGCTCGCACTGAACGCCGCGCAGCGACTGAGCTCCCTTACTCCCTTACTGCGATCACATTACCCGATTCGCATCCGAAATCAGGAGGTAGGACGGTCGGGACGGCACGATCGCCCTTAATCAGGATCCTTACTTCCTTACTGCGATTAGACTTGCCGTTTTGAGCTCCCTACCCTAAATCGGGCCTGGTCGGCCGGGTAATGTAATCGCTGCTATAAAGTGCACGTGCGCAACAAACAATAGAATCAGAACCCAACTAAACTAAATGTTTTACCGAAGAAGTGGTTTGCCGACAAAGAGTAACTACCTATCCTTACTTTTAATATATTTTTTTTATAATTTTTATTTATGAGCCTGTGGTGTCCCACTGCAGGGCAAAGGCCTCTCTCCCTTCCTTCCACTTTTCACGATCCATTGATAATACCCGCCATGCTTTTTGATATGCGTCCAATTCATCGCGCTACCTCTTTCGGGGTCGTCCACGTCGCCTTATTGCATTTGGTTCTCAGTCGGTGGTAATTTTAGCCCATAGAACATTCGGCATACGGTTGACGTGGCCAGCCCAGTCCCACTTCAAGTAGGCAGCCTTCTGAGCTACGTCTACAATTTTTGTTTGGGAATGCAGCACTGAGTTCCGAACTCGGTCGATCAGTTTAACTCCAAGAATGCTGCGCTCCATGTAACGTTGGCAAACCTTGAGTTTGAATTTTTGGACATCAGTCAAAGACCAGGTTTGAGCTCCGTAGATAAGGATGGGAAGAATGCACATATCCATGAGTTTACGCTTTAAGGTAAGGGGCAAGTCACCTTTCATAAGATCTTTCATTGCCCAATAGCTCTTCCAGGCGTTTTCAGTCCGTCTTTTAGCATGCAATTATATCAAAATTCTCGGAAAACTGGGACATACCTGCAAAATTATAATGATTTCCTCAAGATTAAATTTGCGAAATAAAAACAATATACAGTTCTAAAATTGACAGTTTTTTAACATAAATTTGTTTACTACTTTTTGTCGGCTATAGCCGACTATGGCGCTGAGGGCAAGTTGCGAGCTGTCGGCTACACCCGTCGTCAGTGGCGGCGAAAAGGTTAAATTTGTCCGGCTGTAGTACGACTAAATTAATATATAATTCTTAAGTATAAAAGCGTGGAATTGTCGTCAGTGTTGCAATGAATGAAAAAACCCGTAAAAGTAAAGTTCATTTCATTGTACTTAAATCTAGTATTTTTGATGCATTTAAATCTAAATCTTATAATTTAATTGAAAACCTTCTGAAATAAATCCTTTACTATGGCTGTTTCAAGCTATTTAATGTACCTTCATAATGTTTTATTGATTTTTTATTAGTTTTACACATTACTGAATAAGCTTTCATTGATTACAATTAAATGTATAATCGATACTGAATGTTCTCGGTCCCAGGGAAAGTTTCGAGCACAATGGAAACTTTCCGAGAATATTCTCCGAAGAGAATATTTCGAGCACGGGAAATTTCCACCCGCCCATCGCTAATGGGAGAGGCCACGTCTTTCGGAGAGAGGCCACGTGTTTCGGCGTCCGGCGGTGCGAATCGCGAATGTCAAAAAATCGCCCGTGCGTCTGCCAAACATCTGCCAAATCAGTACGGTTTTAGGGCTGCCACTTGTATAATTTTAGTTTTTTTTTATCTCGTCACCGAAAACGGACGATTTTTTACTAACTTAATAATAGTTAGTAGATATGTTACGCACAATCCCCGAAATCGCTCATTTCGGCCATTGAGCGTTCTAAAACGATCATTGATGATCATTCCGCGGACTGGCAAACACGAAACAGCCAATTCGCCTTGTTCAATGTTCAATAACAAACGGTAGGGCACATTTATTTCACTGCTATTTTAAAAGACATAGTACAAATAGTTTTTATTCTACACAAGAAACCAAATCTTACGTTACGTTATGACGTCACTCGGGTACCGTTACTTAAATTTTAATATAAAAATAATGGCTGATTTAAAACCGAAAACCATGAAATTAGTTATTTTAAATTACGTAAAGATTCAGAAAAAAAAATATGTTTTTTCATTTGGACAAGGCCAATTGCCGAATTCGGGGTTTGGCAGGTATGTAAAACGGCCAATCCGCGTCGTGGTACTGATGAAATGCCAGCCCGCGAAGTGAGCAGTTTTTGATTCAACCACACCGCGAAATGGCATAGAAGAAATGCCAGATATCGAACTAATTAAAAATGGGTCGTTGGGTCAACATGGATCGTGTCGGCGGAGATGAGTTGTCAGTATTATTTCATCAGCCATTATTTTTATTTTATAATTTAAATAACTGTACACGCGTGACGTCACTCCAAAACGTATGTTCGTTTCTTGTGCAGAATAAAAACTATTTGCACTATGTCTTTTAAATAGCAATGAAATGAATGTGCCATACCACTGTCAAAGTAAGATAGTGATGAGCAAGCATCCGAAAAAAAACCCAGAGTTTTAAAATATACCCGGGCTATTTTGCAATTTTTGGAATTTACAGATGATGTAAAACTATAGTTTAAAAACTCAAATCGCACTACCTACTGCGGTTCCACCATGTTGGTGCCATATTACGAAACAACGCCGCTAATTGAAGCATTGACACTTATTGACAAAGTAATGGAGCACACAGACACAGATATATTCGCAACACCTGAAAATAAATTCCTAGCATCTGCTGGACGGTACTTAGAAATAAGCTTTGCTAAGAGTACTATTGTTACCATAGATTAAGTTTAAATACATTTTATAGATTAGTTTAATTTAAGGCTTACATGTTTGGTTAAGACCGTTAATGTAAGTTTCCTATAAATAAAGAAATAAAGAAATAAAGAAATTTTCCGAAAAATATCAAATACTTCAAAAAAATTTTTTCGTTTGTCAACACTTATCTTGGGCACAAAATAAATAGTCTCTTAGTTGGTATGCAGAAGGTTTTGGTTTCTGAAAAATGTGCAAATATTTGCAAAAATGGACTAAATCCGGGTTAAAATACTTTGTACCGGGTTTAGTGGATCATCTCTAGAAATGTCAAATCTGACATGACGTGTAAACGTTCAGAAATTAGCGAGCGATGCGTTCAAAAATGTAAAAACTAGCCGCGTGCCGTTATATAGTGACGTCATACAGGTCAAGTTAAGGTTATCGTAAATTTTATATATTTTACAATAATCTTCAACTTTTTCGAAATAAAAATATGAAAATATGATATCTTATCAAAATATCTCCAAACGGTTTTTTTATTTTCACGTCTTCTAAAAAATTAAACAACCCGAATTGGCTTTTACGTGTTTGCCAGTCCGCGAATGGTTGCTTCAAAACGTCTGTTGTAAGATTTTTCTCTATAGAGCGATGGTAACAATTCGCGGTTAATTAATAAGTCCAAACCTGTCACTTTCTATCATGAGGGAAGAGTACGGGATGGCAATAATTTTAGTTGAGATTTAGTTAAGTCGTAATGGTTACGAATCGGGCCCATTGTCTGTATCAGGTTCTTTGTTTACTGTTATTATGATGTTATTTGTGTGCAATAAATGATTAAATATATATTTTTTTAATCCGACTTTTGCACCGTGATACTCAGAATAAAACCTCCTTGTACTGGGTAGTTCCCCTGATTGACGGAAATTTCTGTCAATGTTCCGCGATAAAAACATTACATTAGAATAATTTTACAGCTACAAGCTTTTTAATGTGAATAGTAGGTATATAGCTTTTTGGATGTGGGTCACTTAGATATATATTTTTAAATGTTTAAGTATTTTATGTAATAAATAGTTAAAAAATATCCGTCATATAATTTCAGTTGAGAACTACTACGCTGTGATAAGATTGCAAAATATTTTCACCTGGCAGCCCTAACATGTTTTGACCATGATTCCGTGCCAAATAACTTTGCGCGTGAAGAAAAATGGAACCTAATTTTTCCAGTCTCCAAAGTGTCATGTTCTAAAGAACCACTAGCGCCATAACATAACCGCAAAGTTATCTGGCACAGACATGGACAATATGTTAACAGGACTGAGCTCCGGCAACAAGAAAATGTGCCGTGCGAGATAGCTAGATGTGAACTCTCTGTCCCCTTTTGACATTCAAGGGGACCCGTTCCAAAACGTTCCAAAACCGTATAACCGGGGGTAATATCTATGGTGCTCCTGCACTTATTACCGTAATTCTGCTAGCAGTGGACCACCAATCAGACGTCAGCAAAACAGCAGTAACAAAAAAAATTATTTGAAGACTTTCGCGCTTTGCACACATTATAACTCAAACACATACGTGCTTTGATACCCCTGTTAAACAGTTATAATGGCCCCGATTCGTAACCATCCCGACTTAACTAAATCTCAACTGAAAATTATTGCCATCCGGTTCTATTCTCTCATGGTAGAAAATGACAGCTATGGACTTATATTAGTTAAGTCGCGTATTTTGCAACCATGAATTGCTATCCAATGTTGAACTTGAGTTATCGCCTAAATTAAAAATAATACTGAAACTCTCGAATCTTTAGCTGGTTTTTAAAGTATATACCTACCCAGGAGGAGATGCGGCAACTTTTGCGTCTGTTTTGGCGTCTGTTTCTGCGGCGGGCGTCTAAATTGACAGACCATTGACCAATATGACAAGAGCATGATGCCGATACACTTGTCTAAAGTTTTGATAATATTAAATAAATGATACCATTTTGAATTAATGATGCCTGTATAGCAAAACAATACCTATTTATTGTTTGTAATCCAGTAGATTACCAATTTAACTTTTTGATGTACATAATTGGAACACATACAAAATGAAGGAGACATTATTTACGAACTATATACTTTTTTATTTCGATTATATTTCGATTGGTAGACGTTGATAAGTTTTCATTGAGGTTTGCCACACTCCATGCATACGTTTCATCTGTTTCGATGGTCATCATTTATCGCTAGGTTGACTCCTGTACTAAGAAGCCGCGACCAAATGCGCGAATTTATGTAAACATGTCACGTAATGTCAATATATGTCTAATATATGCCATGTCACAAAACCATGGACTTATTGCTAGTAACAGGACTGAGCACTAGGTATAAAAAATTGACATTCTAATACAAGTTCATAGGGTGTAGGTAACGCCCTATGAACTTGTATTTAATATTGAATATGGTCTGCCAGAGCTATCATATAAAAAACGAGTCGAGTGAGATAGAACTCGTATTGAACGAGATACGTGATTTCTTGTCCCTTGTAATCGTTCATTTCATAAGTTAAAAAACATAATTAAAAGCAACTATCATACATAAAAATAATTAAAAGCAACTAGGGGAGACTGTTCCGTAACCGTATGGCTAAGGCTCAGTAACAAATAAAACAAAATATTGTTTAGTCAACATTTTTGATTATCAATCTTTCTACTATCTCTTTCTTAAAACTTTACTCTTTCCTATTTTAGATAACGCCGACTACCGCTATATATCGCCGCAGATGAGCTTTTAAATAAGCCTGAGCACCTTCAAATCAAAATTCGTTTATTTTTTGGCTTAAATGTCAATCAAGAAAACGGACTTGCATGCAATAACACACCGCTAGCAGAATTTGAAATATACCAGAAAAAGAAATTTTTAATTACCTAATAACGATAATAAGTGCAGTGCATCATACGATATTACCCCATTATACGGTTTTAAACAAACAAACAAACAAACAAACATTGAATGTGCCAGCCGCATCTCCTCCTGGGTAGGTATATACTTTAAAAACCAGCTAAAGAATTCGAGAGTTTCAGTATTATTTTTTAATTTAGGCGATAACTCAAGTTCAACATTGGTAGCAATTCATGGTTGCAAAATACGCGACTTAACTAATATAAGTCCATAGCTGTCATTTTCTACCATGAGAGAATTAGAACCGGATGGCAATAATTTTAGTTGAGATTTAGTTAAGTCGGGATGGTTACGAATCGGTGGCCATTAGTAACTGTTTAACAGGGGTATCAAAGCACGTATGTGTTTGAGTTATAATGTGTGCAAAGCGCGAAAGTCTTCAAATAATTTTTTTTGTTACTGCTGTTTTGCTGACGTCTGATTGGTGGTCCACTGCTAGCAGAATTACGGTAATAAGTGCAGTGCACCATAGGATATTACCCCGGTATACGGTTTTGGAACTTTTGGAACGGTCCCCTTAATTCAAAAGGGACAGAGAGTTCACATCTAGCTATCTCGCACGGCACATTTTCTTGTTGCCGGAGCTCAGTCCTGTTAACATATTGTCCATGTCTGTGCCAGATAACTTTGCGGTTATGTATGGCGCTAGTGTCTTTAGAACATGACACTTTGGAGACTGGAAAAATTAGTTCCATTTTTCTTCACGCGCAAAGTTATTTGGCACGGAATCATTGGTCAAAACATGTTAGGGCTGCCAGGTGAAAATATTTTGCAATCTTATCACAGCGTAGTAGTTCTCAAACTGAAATTATATGACGGAAATTTTTAACTATTTTATTACATAAAAACTTAAACATTTAAAAAATATATACTAAGTGACCCACATCCAAAAAGCTATATACCTACTATTCACATTAAAAAGCTTGTAGCTGTAAAATTATTCTAATGTAATGTTTTTTATCGCGGAACATTGACAGAAATTTCCGTCAATCAGGGGAACTACCCAGTACAAGGAGGTTTTATTCTGAGTATCACGGTGCAAAAGTCGGATTAAAAAAATATATATTTAATCATTTATTGCACACAAATAACATCATAATAACAGTAAACAAAGAACCTGATACAGACAATGGGCCCGATTCGTAACCATTACGACTTAACTAAATCTCAACTAAAATTATTGCCATCCCGTACTCTTCCCTCATGATAGAAAGTGACAGGTTTGGACTTATTAATTAACCGCGAATTGTTACCAGTCGCTCTATAGAGAAAAATCTTACAACAGACGTTTTGAAGCAACCATTCGCGGACTGGCAAACACGTAAAAGCCAATTCGGGTTGTTTAATTTTTTAGAAGACGTGAAAATAAAAAAACCGTTTGGAGATATTTTGATAAGATATCATATTTTCATATTTTTATTTCGAAAAAGTTGAAGATTATTGTAAAATATATAAAATTTACGATAACCTTAACTTGACCTGTATGACGTCACTATATAACGGCACGCGGCTAGTTTTTACATTTTTGAACGCATCGCTCGCTAATTTCTGAACGTTTACACGTCATGTCAGATTTGACATTTCTAGAGATGATCCACTAAACCCGGTACAAAGTATTTTAAACCCGGATTTAGTCCATTTTTGCAAATATTTGCACATTTTTCAGAAACCAAAACCTTCTGCATACCAACTAAGAGACTATTTATTTGTGTGCCCAAGATAAGTGTTG
>JARACY010005262.1:0-22602 GCA_029255725.1 Scrobipalpa atriplicella | reverse complement strand
TTTCAATATGAACATGCCAAAAATGTAAAAGATAATAAGAATTCCAAAATTATTATTTTTCAACGATTTTAGACTCATTTCACTGTGATGAACATCGTTTAAGAAATTCAAAAGTTTGTAATTCCATTTTAAAATAAATATTTGTAAAATGTATTTGATTAAGCAACCCCAAAACCAAACATCTTTATAACCCGTGTAAATTGGTGAAAACAATATAAATACTATTAAGAAAGAAGAAACTTGTGATACTCGTTTTATGAAACGACATTTCGTTCCTTCAAATATTGCTTCAATACCCGTATCAAAACCAAAGCATAACTGCATTGCTATGCACAAAACTCTCAGCGATTTTGGAATTTCAGACATTTTTTTATCTTCCACAACAAAGTTATTTATTATAGGTTTGTTAAAATGAATGCAATTTATAATATTTTCTGTTTGATACATGTTCAGATATGAATGCAAGTTGATGTTTAAGTTTTCAAGAACTAAACACTTTCCTTGATTAAAAAAACAGAAAACGTTTTCATTTGTGTAAAATATTAAAGTCATCGCATTTGAACGCTAGCTCCTCAAGGTAAAGAAAATATGACAGTCTATCTTCACTTTTATTTATTTTATTTATCTTGTTTGACTTCATTCTGTCATATAAGTTAATGTTATATTAACATAATTAAACTTTTAATAATGTTTTGTTAAATATTTATATTATAATTTTGAATTGCGACATTATATTTCTTCTTTGTCCAAATCAAGATGTTCACAATAAATTAATGCAACAAAATATTACAATTTAAAGGATAAATTTTGTTTAAATCATAAATAAAATCAAAAGATAGCAATTATGCGCTAGGTGATAAAAACTTATTACTCACCATGGTATTGTAAATTGGTTGAATTTTTTCCACGTGGTCTGCTACAGCGACATAGCGATTTTCAAATTCGACCAAATTTTTTGTTAACTTGAAAGTATTTTTCATTTTCTTTGCAAAGCAATACAAATAAAAGGCAATGACTATGATGCATCCTCCAGATGTGTCAACAAGACTCAAGAAGAACATGAACACACTGTTATGTATACTATTCGTTATTTGTGAGCAATATGGAGATGATGTCAAGTATACACATGTAATGAATAATACTGATTTGCTCACAAAAACTGATAAAGTGTACACCATAAAGACAACGCCAAAGATATTTGAATTAATGCCAGACACATCTTTGCCTAATACATGAAGATCTTTTAGAAAATCATAAATTTTATACTTTGTAGTATTAAAAACTAAAACGTAAATGACATATTTAGAAGATATTGCCCAATACCACAAATAATTGTAAGCGAAAGGCATTGCAGAGAGAAATATCAATGTAATGACAATCGATACTGATACAGAAACATATTTAATAAAAGTACGAAATTTTTCTTTGAATACTTTTATGAATCCAACATCATAACCAAATAAAGCTAGTAGAAGATAAGTTATTTCAAGAGATTTGGGTATTTTTGAGTTACCACTTCTACGAACAAGATGCATCACGACAGGTTTTTTATTTTGTCTAGAATTTTCTATTTATTAAGTACCTACATAGAATGTTGCCAATATATCGAAAGCTTTTAGCTCAATTCATTGATGTTAAAAGATAACATGAAGGGACAAATACAATTAAAACTAAAATGTTTTTTTTTTCGTTACATAGCACTAACATTAAATTGACATTTTTCTATGACTCATTAATGGAAAATTCCGCTATTTGATGTGTTCATATTTTCGGATATGATTCCTGTACAACTACGAGAACTAGTTTTATTATCAAATAAAAGGCACCGTTTAACAAGTGAATGTGTATACAGAGTGTAAAAAAAAGTACTGCGTTCCTTTAAACCACATGCTCTACTGATGATACCAAACAACTTTCCCAAAGCACAAAAATTTTAGCTCGAAAAAAAATGTTGCCTTGCCCATACAAAACTGCAGATCCCGGAGAGCATCTTTGTATGGAAAAGGCAAATATTTTTTTTGAGCTTAAATTTTTGTGCTTTAGGAAAGTTGTTTGGTATCATCAGTAGAACATATGGTTTAAAGGAACGTAGTTCTTTTTTTTACACCTCGTATTTTACTTATTCTCAGTATCTAAAGGACATCGTAGAGCAATTTGATTTTATTTCCTCTTGACTCTACCATTATGGTGTTATTTTTTTCTATATTGGTTAATAAATTATCTCCCTATATACTTGTAAATGCTTTTTCTTTCAATTAATTAGCATCGATGTATTGTTTAAAACTAAATTAAATCTAAAATGCTTTACTTGGCGTCTAAACATATATTAATATCATGTACTAGAAATTGACATTAACATAACATTGACTTTAATTTGTTGAAAAATTGCTTTGTTTTAATCAATATACTAAGATTTGCCAACACGACAAAAAGAACTTAATTTTTTGTAATATAAAAACGGAAATGAGAAAAAACTTACCACATTTTTGCATAACGGGTATACTTTGTCATAAAGGTCCGAAATTGTAACGTAACGTTGTTCAAACTCCACAAGGTTATTTTCTTTTTTTAAAGAGTTTGTCATATCTTTTACGAAGCAATATAAATAATATCCAATGATTATGATAGATCCCGAATTAGCGTCAATAATATAACGGAAAAAATCAAAAATAATTATATGTTCACCACGTAACCCTTCAACACCAATACAGACACTGCTCTCCTCCATGAAACAGATAAAGGATAATACAAACTTCCCCAAATATATCAATAAAGTATATACAGTGAAGATTAACCCGACAGTATTATTATTTAAAACCCAATTACTGTGACTCAAATTGTGGCTATCTTTTAAAAAGTTAAACATTTTATATTTCGCCGATTTTAGCACGCAGAATGTGGTTATATATTTGATAAAATTTATCCACCACCACCATGTGTTGTACAGTAAGTAACTTGGTGACAAATATATTGAGATAAATATTAAAGATGAAATTAAGGACGAATATTCTATAATGGAGCGAATTCTACCCTTAAATGCCTTTGAAAATCCATAGTCAAATCCAAATATGATTTGTAACGCAGTGAAAACTATCACTAGAGACTTTGGTACTTTTGGTTTAGATGTTAAATTTTTCGAAATTATAATACAATTTTTACTTAGCCCTTGCATATTAGCCTTCGTAAGAACGTTTGATGATAATAATGTCGAAGGCTTGAATAGGCGTAAGGTTGAGCTTATGACACTTATTTATGGTGTTCCATTTAATTAATTAAATAAATTTAATTATATTTGACGGTTCTGTGATGTATTTCGAAATATCCGGAATGTATATAAAACTTAACGATGAACGTGTTATTCATATTTATAAAATATTCAGCAACTCACACTAAAATAATATATACAGGTAGTGAGAAGTTAATACTCACCATGATATTGTAAAGTGATTCAATTTTTTCCACGTGGTCTGCTACAGTGACATAGCGATTTTCCAATTCGATCAAATTTTTTGTCGTCTTGAAAGTATCTTTCATTTTCTTTGCAAAACAATACAAATAAAAAGCAACGACGATGATGCATCCTCCAGAGGTGTCAACAAAACACAAAAAGAAATAAAAAACACTGCGATGTATACTATTTGTTATTTGTGAACAATATGGTGATGATGTTAAGGATGCACATGCAACCAATAACACAAATTTGCTCACAAAATTCGTTAAAGTGTACACCATAAAGACAACACCAAAGATATTTGAATTAATACCAGACACACCTTTGCCTAGTACATGAAGATCTATCAGAAAATCATAAATTTTATATTGTGTAGTGTTAAAAGCTAAAATGTAAATGACATATTTAAAAGAAATTGCCCAATACCACAAATACTCGTAGAGGTAAGGCATTGCAGATAGAAATATCATTATAGTAACAATCGATACCGAAATGGAAATAAATTTCATAAAGGCGCGAAATCTTCCATTGAACAATTTTATGAATCCAACATCGTAACCGAACAAAATGAGTAAAAAATAAGTCAGTTCAAGGGATTTGGGTACTTTTGAATTTTCCATTTTTCGATACTTTTTTTGTGACAGGTTATTGTCAGTAGTTCCTGTACTGTAATACACGGAATATAGCCAATATATCGATTTTTTTTTGCTTAATGAACTATCGTCAGAGTGTATAACATGAAACACAAGTGCAATTAATACTAAAATATTTTCCTTTGGCAATTACATTAAAGTGATAGTGAAAATGTTCGATTGTTCAGTGGAAAATTACTTTATCTAGTGTGCTGAAAGTTTCAGATTTGATTCCCGTACAATAAAAAGCACAAGTTTTTTTTTGTTTTAATTAATTTTCCCTTTGATTATAATATTTATCCACGACCAACGCTTTTTAATTTAAATATCTAATTTTTTTATTTATCGAATACATAATTTTATGTAAATATACCTTATTCGTAGATTTAAATACCCGAAGCGTACAGCTTGTAACAAGCATTCGTGGTCATGTCCACAACATGATTCCGTAATCATCATCACTTTAGCTTAATGTGTGTTTTTTTTAAGGTTTTGTGGTCAATTAGAAACGAACCCTTATCATTCGTCATTTCTCTGTGTTTATATTCTATGAATGCATGAAGCCATAACTATCATATCGACATAAAAGTTGGTATAAGGTTAGATTTATATCTTTTGTTTATTTATCTAGTTACATCGGCATAATATTTCTGAGAGAATGTTGTTTGTCACCAACACAATATCTAATTTTGAGCATTGATAGGATGTAATTTTACTTTTCTTATTAGAATCGGGTTTGCTCTTGACTCTAGACACAATGTCAGGGATGACAGTGATAGAATCGACGATGGAGCGAGCTCACCCAGAAGATGCCTGTTATGGCACTGGCACTCTCACGCACTGACGGACCCTGTTGACGCTGACCCTGTTGACGCTGACCCTGTTGACCTGTTGACGCTGGACTCTGGTGATGATGAATATAATGATGATGATGATGAGATCAATAATTATTATTAAAAAAGATCCGTTTGCTTTGAACCATTACAACTCAGTCATATTATAAATTACTTATTTCCAAGCTGTGATGTAGTCCACATATTATTTACTATTTTTTTAAGGGAAAAATTACATCCCTAATGCAATTCTAAGAACGGAAATCAGCGTACCATCGCGAGGAAAGATAATTTCCTCATTTGAATTTGTCAAGTCGACTTTGAATTACAAATGCTCCGACTTGACTTAACATTACGGACCCATCTCGCCCCTTAAAGAAATAACAAATGACGCCTTAACAATTAATTCAGCCCGTAGCAATTAAAGATTAGCTAAATTGCCTTATTTTTTTTCGAAGTTAATTTTTCAGCTGGGGCCGTAAAAGTTCCCGCCTAAATTATGTAAATATGAAACAAAAAAGCTGCGAGTCTGACAGCGAGAATAGGAGAAAAAGTATTCGGTTTTATTTAAATTTGACCGTATTTTCGAATTGTCCCTAACTTTTACGAAGCTTTGGTGAAGGACGCTTGGTAACACTCAGTAAAATTACAACTTGTTTTTTTTTTCTAAGCCACGTGTATAAAATAACAAATTTATATGGTTTAGTTGAAGTCTGGACTCTCGATGTGGGTTGTTTGTCCAAATCCCAAATTTTAACTAACAGAAGCTGATATCAATCTTTTATCAAATAAAGTCCAATCTTTACAAAATCTTTCCTTTTAGATCAAATATTAATTTCTATGTCAAGAAGATGTAAGGGAATATCAATGTATCACTTTGTGTAATTTTGTGACACAAAGTGATACTTTTATTTTTACGAACTATTAAAAAAAATTTGGCTGGGTTCATCCATTCAATTATAATTTAAACAAGTCACCTTTTAGAACAGTGGGTACTTGTTAGACATTCACAGTCATTGCGTTCTCACGATACATATTAGTGAGAGGAAGCTGTGTTACTAAAATATTGACTATCATACGCATTCTATTGCGAAGGTGCTAAAGTAACAGTTTAAAAAGGTTGAAACATAAACCATATTTATTTAATAGTTTTAGATTTATTTATTTCACATTATCATTTTCATAATTACATTGCAATAATAATTAATTAAGAACTAAGACCAAGACTTGGGGTGGGATGGGATTTACCTCCTAGTGGTCCACCCCGGGCAACGGCAACACAGGCTTGCCTGTGAATGAGTCCGGCGGAATGATCCCAACAAAGCGGTGGTAGGCTCCGGAGTCCGTCGCCAAACAGCTTGCTGTGTTCCGTCGGTGCGTGAGACTACTAGTGCCTTAACAGGCGTCTTCTGGGTTAGCCCGCTCCATCGTCGACTCTGTCACGGTCATCGCTGACCTTTGTCAAAAAGGACTGGTAAACACATTACCTTTTTTTGGTGAGCAGTCGGTTAAAGAAGTATTCATATGCCAACCATTTAATAATCCTACTAATGTTATAAATGCGCAAGTTTGGATGTTTGTTATTCAATTACGTTTCAACCATTGGACGGATCGGGATAAATAAAACTTGCCACTTTTATATTAAGTTTAGGCCCTGAAATAGAAAATAAGCTACTTTTCGATTTAAGTATGTTTACTTGAAACGTATTTGTCTAGTCTAGGCCATAAGTGACTGAGATAAAGTCGACGACGATGTGAACTGCCAAAGACGCTATCTACAAGTTCTGCATTCCGCCAAGTCAAGCACGAATATTTATATTTGACTGAACCATCTCAAAGGTGAGCAGTACTTACAAGAACCGAACTTGCGCTTTGAAAGTGATATTTTCACGTTTGTTTTACGAAAAACATTTCAGGGTAAAAAAAAATCTTGTTGGGCTGAAACCGATAAAAAATAAAGTCTTCTCGTATATGTAAAAACCAGCTAGTGGATCTGAGGAAATAATTAAATAACCTGCTTACTTGTTTGTTAAACACTTGTTGATCGTTTAGTGATAAAATAACTAAAATCACGGTTGCAAGTTGCACATACCTCCAACTACGTTATTTCAATCTTTTTTTACCGCACAAACACAATTAAAATATCCATTACATTCCACATCAGACTTTTGATCCCATCCGTCACCGTAAGCACCCCCACTAATTGGTCAGCTCAATCAAACTGAGGGCTGTTTTTTTACTAGATGGTACGGCAACGGCATAATAGCTATATCGTCACGATACCGTGGCTCTGTTTTTCTACCAGGACGGTAATATCGTCGACGATACCGGCCACCTCGTTCCACTCTGATCGCACACACACGCGCATGCTTCTTAAGGCTCGTATTTATAAAGCGATTTCAAGTTTGAGAGCAATATTAAGTGTGGATTTGACAGGCCGTTTGTACTAAAATGACATTTCTGATACCAACTCAAACTCGCTGTCACACTTGAGAGTTGATTACAAATACGGGCCTAAGAATACAAAACATTTGCAGTTTGGCTGGCTGGCGACGATACCGATGGGAATTTATGCCATGCCGGCAAATGAAAAAGCGTGCCATATAACTTTATTGATTTCATACATTATATCTTCTACGATACCGTGCCGTTGCCGTTGCCGTCGTCTAGTGGAACAACGCTCGTTGCGTAACCAAAACTCTTTTACTGACAAAGACTCAATCAGGGAGATAATCTTTATGGCCCAATCGCAGTAACAGCCTTTTGCTGAGATCAATCCGGAGATAACCAGTTTAACGCCTTTCGGTTTAATTGAGATGACAAAATGTGTGTTAAATAGTTTGATTTGACTTCACTTGAATGATTAAGAAATAAGTATACAAGTATATTTTTATCCAAAAGAACTTCTTCTTAGCGAGTGGATTTTCGACTCGAACAACGACCCGATAAACCCTGGTGTCAGAGTTTTCAAACCGCCTAGTAGCACAGCTATAGGCCTCTGACATGGTTTCAGTATCGACCACTATCAAAGACAGCGACCGGGACCGACGGCTTAACGTGCCCTCCGAAGCACGGAATCTTTTTTCTTTTCGGACAATCAGGTGATTCAGCCTGCAATGTCCTAACCAAACTGGGGAAAACCTCACAAAGTGATAAATTGACAAATATCAACTTTGTGTTCCCCCCCTGGGAATCGAACCCAGGACCTCCGGATCGTAAGCCTACAGCTTAGACCACTAGACCACAGAGGCAGTTAAAAGAACAATCCAAAAGAACTGAGCCCATTGTAATAGTAATGAACTCAATTCTCTGAATTTATAATTATTTTGAACAGAAAATTAACGTGTATGGAGTTGGAAACATCAAAATGTTACCTAAACATGAAACAAAGATTCAGTTTCCAAAAAAAGAGCTTCTCCTAGATGTCATGATAATATTTTGTGTTATATTTGGTTTGCTGTCGATCAACGAAGTAAATAATGCAGTTTAGTCGTATTTTGCTATATTTGTATTTAACTATTATGAGACGAACAAAAAAACCTATTTTCGCTCTTTTGATGCATAATGTAGAGATTTTTCTGGCGTGTATTAATGTTATTATTTTATGATTTAGATATTATTACAACAAATAAAAAATTGGATCTCATAAAAAATATCATAATTTTATCGAACAATAAGAAACAAGGTTGTTTTCATTTCCATATTCATTTTAATTTCAAATTAATTTATTCATTTAATTTACTACCACTAACGAAAGGTAAGTATATTATGCATGTTCTTGTACTTACGTGTTTGTTTGTTACTTTTTTTGAAATGGTTGGACGATAACTTCAAACACAAATAAAGGTAAAAGTTGACTATTTTTAAGAGTACTTTGAAAATGTTTTTACAAACACAGGTATTTTTTTTTACATTACAAGGGAATAATCGTAAAAGCTCACGAGTAAAACGGCGACTCCGCGATTAGCAACTTTTAATAAATTGAAAACACATACCTAGATGTTGTTTTTAATACACTTCATATTGTTATGACAAATTGTAAGACATAAACAAAGAGAAGTAACACTCATTTCAGAGTAATAGAAGTAACATTAGAACTTTGACAATGCAACATTAGATTGTATTTTGAAGTACTTATCATTTTACGCAGTAAAAATGGATGTAAAAATCATAATACCAAGTCCTGAAGATGTTGAAAATTCGCAAATAGAAACTATTTATTTGGTAAATTGCGTACGTCCCAAGAAAAAAACAGGCCAAGTTCCAAAAAGCCTCGTATGGTTTTTTCTTGTGCTGCAGTTGTGTTTCGGAGTTGATGCTGGTTTTGCACAGATGTTTGAAGGAAAAAAAAGAAAAATAATAAAATATTTATGTCTCATTCCGGCTTTGACAATAACCGCCTCTTTAACAGTTCTTCTAATTATCATTTGGTATCAAGAAGTTTGGATGTGGTGCACATTTCTCAAATACACAATTGATTATCTTAACCTTAAACTGATAAAATATAAGATATATCACTTTCTACACGATATCCATGAACTAAATGAAAATATTCCAGCCATTGATCGACAAATATTTGGAGTTGTCATGTTGGTTTATACATTATCTTTGTATATTTCAAAAGCTATTTTGATCACGGTTCGTTGTGCTTACGGACAATCAATCTATTGCAATAAAGTAAATTTTACCGTTTACGCAATAGTTAGCTTTTCTTGTTTAGCAACTGATACTTTTTCTGGACTTCTCATTGTTATTGTTTTCTATGTATATGCCTATGTTAAACACATGAAAGATTGCTTGAAAAGGGAATTTAAGCTGAAATCTTTTGAAAGTAGATATATCGCAATAGCACGATGCTGCACTAAGATCAAACAAATGTTCAACCATATCGTAAGTTCATTTCTTTAATTTTTTAATTTTACGCATCATATCTAATTAATAATGTTACTGATCAACATAGGCCTCTTCCAACATGTGCCGCTACCTAAACCCGGTATTCTGCTGCAAGTTGAAGATAAATTCATAATGTATTATGTGGATTGTAGAAGCGTAGATACGCTTGTCTAATTACTTTATATTCTAATTATTACAGATCACTGTAGAGTTGCTTATCAACACTCCTCGACTGATGGTGACACTGTGGAGCATGCTGGTCTACATAAAAGAGAATGTAAGAATTTTGCATTTTTACTAACATCTAATAAAAAAGTCTCTTTTTGAAACTAGCTTAAAAAAAGTGAAATCTTTTTGAAAAGCTGCTGGTGCATTAACTAACCCAAAGGGAATTATAATGGATTCATTAAGCCATCCGGGGTGATGAATACTCTTAATCAGTTTGTAGCTACGTGAAAATTACTGATGATTGGCTCCATTTTCCAGGCTGCATGGTACTCCTACACCAGTGAATGGCTAATCGCTTTTCATCTCACTATCCAGATGTGTATCCCGGCAGTTATTGGAGAGATGGTCAACTGTCAAATAGACTCTATTAAGCTGATACTGAATGAGGAACGGTTGAAAGAAAAAGGTAATTGCACATTATTATACAATTGTAATTTTAGTCCTTGTTATGTCAGGTCAGGTAGAAACAGCCAACAACTCCTCATGGGTATTGTAAAAGCCAGCTTGGAGACATATCCAAGCAAAGTGAATGTAACTTAAGAAACCAAGGAAGGATGTGAAACGAAATAATTTTGCACTTTTTTACAGATAGGCAGAAATCTGATGAAATAACTCGAATACTACGGTACATCAAAGCCCAGCGGCTGCAGACCGAGATCTGGAGAGTAATTCCGGTGGACCTTCGATTACCATTGGCTTTGCTTAGTCTCTGCACCACATATTTTATTGTTATTCTGCAGTTCACGCACTTATATGATTAAGGAACTCTTATTAGCATTAGCACCCCTGTCAGTAAAAAATAAATCAAATAAAATTAATACTATGTTTGAAGTGTATTTCAAATTTGCAATAGATACAAAATAATTTGTATTTGAATGTGTTGAACCTCAATTACGAGTAGTAGTAGTAGATTGTAGTTTTATCTCGTCTATAAATAAATGTCTTGTATCTAAATATTTTGAAATATAAAAACCAATATTGGGTCTCTCTTTTTTTTTTCGAAACCTAGATACTGTTTAATTACAAGCAATAATTATAAAATGAGCGTTCGTTTATCATAATATCTTTTGAAATAACTGGGCTACAGTTTGAAATAAATAACATAATAAAACTGAATTCACCGCGGATGAAACTTACAAACCGATAGGTACAAAGAAAACAAAGTGAAAAGACCTGACTGCAGTATAAAAAAAAACGTTTTAGTGCATTCTTTGCAATTTATTGTTCTTAATTAAGTCTTAACATAATGACTTATATATTTTTGTAATCTCCTTTTAATTTCTTCTATTTTAATACCACACTTTATAGTTAGAGTAGAAAAAAAAATGACTTACGATTTGACGCCAAAAATCAGTCATAATATTGATTTAAAAAAATAACACCTCTCTAAAGAAATTCAGGTGTCTGAAACAAATCAAAGGTACCCTAATTTTCGAAATTCATCAAGTCATTTCGAAGATACGAGGTAATAAAGTTTACAAACATACATACATACATACAAGCAATATACGCGAAAAAAACATAACTTCTTCCTTGAAAATTGGGTGTAAAAATGACTTATTTCAAAAATACATCGTCACTGATAAATCTTTATGGACATAGGCAATTTTTACCGTCGGTAAATACCTTGTTTCCACGTCAATATTCATAGCGAGTGAAACCGCGGGCTGGTAGGCTAGTTTTAAATAAATGGAAAACAATGTTGTTTTTAAATGCATGATATTGGACACCTTAATGTACCTACACTGTTATGACAAATGTAAGATACTTAGGTAAGATATGAATACTAAAAGAAGCAATAGGTATTAATTCACTAATCGAACAAACATAAAAACTTTAAACAAGGCAACATTTAATGTTGTGTCTCTCTTTTTTGCGCAGTAATAAAATGGATATCAAAATCATAATGCCAAATCCAGAAGATCCTGGAAATCCTCAAATTGAATCTAATTATTTGGTGAATCGCCTACAACTTAAGAAAAAAACAAGCAAAGTTCCTAATAGCCTCGTTTGGTTTTTTCTTATGCTGCAGTTGTGTTTCGGAGTTGACGCTGGTTTTTCACAGATTTTTGAAAAAAAGAAAAGAAAGATGATTGAATATTTTTCTCTAATTCCAACATTAACGATAACTATGATGTTGACATACTCTCTAATAAATTATTGGTATCGAGAAGTTTGGATGTGGTGTACCTTTCTCAAATACACTATTGATTTTTTAAACCTTAAAATAATAAAGTTTAATATATATCACTTTCTCAATGATGTTCACAAACTCAATGAAAATATACCAGCAATTGACCAAAATTTATTTGGAATAATGATATTGTTTTACACAATAACTATGTATACTTCTAAAGACATTTTTGTCATCGTACGTTGCGCTATCGATCGATCTGTCCACTGCAACAGAGTAAATTTCACCTATAACACATTGTTTAGTTTTGCTTGTTTAGCCACTGATACCGTTTCTGGAGTTCTCATTGTTATCGTCTACTACATCTACGCCTACGTGAAACACATGAAGAATCACTTAAAAAGCGACTTTGATCTAAAAGCTTTTGAAAACAGATACATCGCAATAGCAAGATGCTGCACTAAGGTCAAACAAATCTTTAACCATATCGTAAGTTATGATTTTTACATCAGCCTCTATCAGTTCACTGTTATTATAATATACCTAAGTTTCTGCGCTACTGAGCTCAGAGTTCTGCTACAGGTTGATGATGAATGATGTTTTAGTGTACGCACATGCACGTGCAAATTAATTACTTAGGCCCGTATTTATAATCAGCTCTCAAGAGTGACAGAAAATTTGAGTTCGTGTCAGAAATGTCATTACAGTACAAAATGATCTGTCAAATCCATACTTAATATTGCTCTTTATCTTGAGATCGCTTTATAAATACGAGCCTTAGTACCTATATAATGTGTTGGTTACAGATGATTGTTGAGTTATTAATTAACACTCCTCGACTGATGGTGACTCTGTGGTACATGCTTGTCTACCTAAAGAATAATGTAAGATTTGTTATAATTATTTGTCAATTGGTAATTATGAATAGAATACATTCATATTTTTAGTTTTTATTAAATTCTCCTTGTCTTTGGGGACCACTTTTCCTGCTTTATCTACACTATTTTGCCTGTTATTTTGTATCCGAATTTCGGATATGAAAATATATTTCTGATTAATATTAAATCCTTCTTACCATGGCAAACACAGTATACAAATAGTACAAATATACAAACTCTCACATCTTATGCATTTTAAAATAAAGAAAATGTTCCTATTTCTTATTTCAAGGCTGCCTGGTACTCTTACACTAGTGAGTGTCTCTTTGCGTTCCACATTACCATTCAGATGTGTATCCCGGCTGTTATTGGAGAGATGGTCAACTGTCAGATGGACTCCATCAAGCTGATGCTGAATGAGGAACGGATGAAGGAAATAGGTAAATACATAATTACCTATATCTCACAGGTGTAATTTCATCACATGAAGTGACAAGACAAGTCAGAATACTAAAAATTTTCTTAAAACTTAATTTAATCTTACTTCATTTATTTGGGATTGAGATTATATGGACTCAAATGCTGGATGTGGAAGATCTTCTTACAAGTGTCGTAAGTCTGGCAGCAGCGCTTTATATTTTAACAACTCACACTGGTTTCGCCAACAGACCTGCCAAACTTAACGAGCACCCATGGACATTGAGACTGGAATATAGTGACGACTTGACGAAGAAGGGAGCGATTCTTGTACGCATGAAGCTAGAAAAAAATTGGTCTTCCAAAACTGACATAAATTGTGGTTATCTGATTGAGTCATTATGTATAATTTTCAGTTCACTTGAGCCTTTTTATTTCAGATAGGCAGAAAGCGGAGGAAATAACCCGAATACTGCGGTACATCAAGGTCCAGCGGCTGCAGACCGAGATCTGGCGTGTGATTCCGGTGGACCTTCGGCTGCCAGTGGTTTTATTCAGTTTTTGCACCACCTACTTCATCGTCATACTGCAGTTCTCACACTTGTATGATTAAGTGTATTTTCGATGCAAACTAGGACCCCTAAATAGTAAAACATCATTGTTAGAAAAAGACTATGTTTTTTGATGTAGTATGCATGCACTGCACTTGTTTTCATTTCCTTATTCAATGTTTTAATTGCTACAAGCATCTAAGTATAATACCTATAATAATAATTATCATATTTTACATATAATATAACTTAAAATAAATATTTAAGTATTTTCGTGTGTAAGGGATTGTTTTCTTTTTTTTTTGTTATACAGCGACAACTAAGCTATACGGCCAGCAACTTAAGGTAGCCTATATATAGATCTTAGTGAAATGTCAGAGTGATTTTTCTGTAGCGTATCTGGTTTTTTTTTTTACGTTTTGGACTCTGAGGCTACCACGGATTCTTAATCTCGTAATGCCACAACATCGATCTCAATTTTTTCATCTCCAAGAAGTAATGTTGTTGGTGTCGTATAGCAGTACTACCTCCGTTTTTTTTTTACAACGGTAATATTCATATTTCATGGAAAAATAAATTATAAAACATAGGTGTTGTCTCTGTATGTATGATTATATAGGTAGGACACTTTGATGTACCTACATTCAATGTCATGAAGCAATAAACTAATGAACGGAATTGACCAATAGTCATTTCACTAAGAAATTGAACTTACTTTAGAATTTTAGCTAAGCAACGTTGCATTTTATGGTATATCTGCCTTTTTGCCCTGCAGAAAAATGGATATAAAAATCATGATGCCAAGTGCTAAAGTTTTCGGAACAAATTGTTTGAATCGCTTACGTCCCAAAAAAAAGACAGGCCAAGTCCCAAATAGTCTTGAAAACTAGATCTGTACGTTATTGCAGATGGACGTGTTTTCGGTCGTTTAAAATTTATTAAAAATAATTTTAATGTAACTTGGTCAATGTGAATCTGTGTCAGTGCATGTGCAATATGCTGACAGTGACTTAATTAGTGAGTAAAGAACGCTAACTGTGTCAATTGTGTAATACTTGAAGTGCAGATGGCCTTATATCTGTAACTTCAACATGAATCCATGTCAGTTCGGGAAATCTGCCCCCTCTCCTTCCTTAGTTGCTTCGCCTCTGGAAGTTATTACAACCCCGGGTATTCATACATGGTTCAGTGAAATAGAGCAATCTTTAAATGACGTATGTTCCATTACATCTGAAAGTACCTCGAAGCTTAACACTGAAAATAAGCTCAACATTTCTAAGATATGCAAAAATATTCTGGGCAGAGTTTCGCAGATGGCTGTGCAATATCAGTCTGTGAAACAGAAATTAATATCAGCTCATTACCAAATTGAGACTTTACTAAGGGAAAAAGACATTACTGAACAACTGGAAGAACTAAAACAACAGATAGTACAAACAACAAATAATGCAACAACTGCCCATACATCTTTCGCCGACGCCCTCAAAAAGGGTAAAGAATCCCTTATCTGCCCTCCTAGTACTTCCAGCATTATAATCTTTCCTGAAGATAAAACTCAGCCAAGTGAACAGACAAAGAAAGTTGTGAAGGATCTTATTAAGCCCGATAAACTAAAACTGCATATCCGTGGCGTTTGGAACACAAAAAATGGTGGAGTTATCATCAGCTCGGAACGGAAGGATGATCTCGAAAAGCTGAAGAAGAACGAAAGCATAGCACTTTCTGGCTTGAAAGTTGAAGAAAGAGCCAAAAGAAGACCTAAGATCATACTTTTAGGCGTCCCCTCTGACCTGCCCGACAAAGAAGTTCTTGATTGTTTGTATGAACAAAATATAGCTGATAGGCACCTGAACTTTGAGCGCGAAAAGTTTTTGGACTCCATAAGAATCAGCCATAAATCAGGAAAAAGGGACAACAATCACTGCAACTTTATTCTAGAAGTGACTGCTGAGCTAAGGAAACTTATAATACCGCAAAGTCGCATTTATGTACATTGGACTTCATGCCCAGTAATGGACTATACATTTGTAACTAGATGTTACAAGTGTCAGCAATATGGGCACTCAGCGAAATATTGCCGTGATACTGACCTCACATGTGGACACTGTGGATGTTCTGGGCATTCGATTAAGGATTGTCCAAAACGGGATGAACCAGCAAAATGTGCTACATGCAAGCGCTTTAATAAACCCAGTTCTCATAAAACAGGTGACGAGACATGCCCGGCGAGGAAAAGTGCTGAGGACCGACAATTACGTTCGACCGATTATGATTGCGCATAGAGCGCACTCAGCATTTATTTTCATTACTTAGGTGTTAATTATAGTAAAATTGTGTTTAGTATAATTTCATTATGTTGTACTTATTAGATTATCTGGGTCAATTATAGTTATTGCACGAATAGGGCCTGGTGACCTATAGTACAGGTATTTCTATATCTAGTTTAGGCACCAGTCTCACACTTCGGAAAAATTCTATAATTTGTAGACTCAATAGTAAATTTTATATATTTGTATTTTAGATACTAAGTTAGTATAAGATTTGTGAGAAAATAAACAATTTTATTATTTATTATTATTATTTTATTAGTCTTGTGTGGTTTTTCCTTGTGCTGCAGTTGTGTTTTGGAGTTGATGCTGGTTTTTCACAGATGTTTCAAGGGCAAAAAAGAAAAATAATAAAATATTTCTCGCTTATTCCAGCTTTAATGATAACCGCCATGTTGGCGTCCTCTCTTATTATTATTTGGTATCGAGAAGTTTTTATGTGGTGTTCCTTTCTTAAATTCATTATCGATTTTATTAATTTAAAAGTATGTAATTATAAGATATACCACTTTCTGATCGACGTTCATGAATTAAATGAAAAAATTCCAGCTATTGACCAAAGAAATTTTGGAATAGTAATGTTGGCTTATACAATTACCATGTTTATTTCTAAAGTCATTTTGGTCATTGTTCGTTGTGCTTATGGTCAATTATTCAATGTTTATTGTACCAGAGTCAGTTTTACCTTTTACACATTAGTTTGTGTGTCGTGTTTCGCTACTGATACTATTTCTGGAGTTCTCATTGTTGTCGTCTTCTACATTTATGCCTTTGTTAAACACATGAAAGATTGCTTAAAAAGTGAATTCGATTTAAAGGCTTTTGAAAACAGATACATCGCAATAGCAAGATGCTGCACTAAGGTTAAACAGATGTTCAACTATATCGTAAGTAATATATTTATCTACTATATAATTTTATGTGTTATCATTATCAATGTCATCATCATCATAATTATAAGCCGTTGTACCACTCCGCTGCTTGACATAGCCAACTATCCTAAACTGTTCTGTTACATATTTATGATGATTGAACATGTAGTTTTGTGTTAGTTCAATGATTACTTACGTTTGTAATATTGGTTACAGATCATTGTAGAGTTATTTATCAACACTCCTCAACTGATGGTGACTCTGTGGTACATGCTTGTCTACATAAAGTCAAATGTAATATTTTAATATTTCAACTTGTTATAATCACTGTAAACTGTTATTTCAATATCGCTTTGTTAACAAATTCTTCTCATTTTCTGCCTAGCATTTTCCCGACATATTGCGTTGCGTGGTGAAAAGCTAAAGTATCATACATTTCCAGGCTGCATGGTTCTCTTACACCAGTGAGTTGGTCTTCGCGTTCCACATTACCATCCAGATGTGCATCCCGGCTGTTATTGGAGAGATGGTCAACTGTCAGATGGACTCTATCAAGCTGATGCTGAATGAGGAACGTATGAAGGAAAAAAGTAAATGAAAAAATATTTTATGCCTTGTGGTGCCAGATCAGATACCAACACTCCTTTATCATCCTGAGTTTAACTTAAAGCTAGCTAGGAGTCGTATCTAACAAATATCTTCTGTGAATGTGATGAAAATCTCGGGTTGCACTTGCCAAGACAGTTGGAAATGCCCACTCACGTATCTATTGGGATTAGAATAATATGGTAACGAGGAAAGGTATGTAAGCAAAATTTTTCTTAGGGGACATAAAACGTCGAAATATGAAAAATAAATAGACTACTTTACTGATTGTGGTAGTTGATCATGTTATCCTGTATGGGCTTGTCATTTGTGGTAGGTGTTTTCAATATTTACTTTGTAATTTTTCGAAATAATAACCTGTATTTCATGTTCTTTTACAGACAGGCAGAAAACTGACGAAATAACCCGAATACTGCGGTACATGAAGGTCCAGCGGCTTCAGACTGAAATCTGGCGTGTGATCCCGGTGGACCTTCGGCTGCCACTGGATTTGCTCAGCATTTACAGCACCTACTTCATCGTTATATTGCAGTTTACCCACCTATATGATTAAAATGCTCCCAATAATCATCATCATCATTGGTTCTAATGATTATAAAGCTCTTGAGTTATATAATATAATAGTAAAGATAAATAAAATTAAGTTAAAATATAAAATAATTAGCCCCAATTTTCCTAAAAAAATTGTGTTAAAAATAACTTAGCTCCAAAAAAAAACGTAAGACTGTAAAAATAACAAAACGAAAATCCACCACAAATTAGAACAGTGAAACGGATAACTCTCTAATCTGCATATTTCGTTCATTTATTTCACTAATTGAGCAACCTTTTAAGATTTTCCAGTAATATTTTAGGAGGTAGTGGTTTGAAGAGACATTTCCAGCTTATAGGATTTTGTAGATTTATTGATGATTTATTTTTAACACAGAAAATAATACAAATAGGCGAGAATCAGATTTATACCTATCGACTCGACAGGAAAGAATAGTAAAATATTAATATTATAGAATTTTTACTTTGCAGATAGATCATAATACTGTCAGTCGAAAATAGGAAGGCTGTTGCGACCTGAAAAATCTCTCATCTATAATCTATACTTTTATACTAATATAATAAAGAGGAAAGATTTGTATTTTTGGATATTTGTGTGTATGTATGTATTTATGTAATGAATAAACTTAAAAACTTCTGGGCCGATTTCATAAATTCTTTCACGATTAGAAAGCTATAGGCTACTTTTTTTCCCAGGAAAATGCCTGATTCCGACGGGAAAACTTAATAAGCAGCGGGTGACACCGATGAAAGAAGGCTAGTAATTTATACTTTACACACATACAATGTAGTTTTGTCACGAGATTATTGTTTTTAAATTGAATAGGTATATTTCTTAAATTATATTTTTTACAATGGGAGATAGAGCCTGCACCTAATAGTGGAGGGCGATTTTTAGAATCCAGGTTGACCGGCTAAAGTTGTTCAGTTTCATATCAAAATATTTCCAAAGTCTTCGACATCTCTAGTCAGACCTGCTGCTGTTGATTTATTTACCTCCTCAGTAACAATTTAGTTATTAGCAAATTAGCGCGGTTGTGTAGTTGTGTATTCTGTCAGGCGTTTGGAGTGTTGGGCAAATATCTTGGTGGTGGAGCTTATCAAACGCCTGATTCTGATTGTTACCCATTATAACTGATTTAATATCATTATTATAGACCATGTTATAGGTAATTATTATTTGAAAAGACTATCGTATCGTGCTTTCTTTTAATAGTCATGTGAATCATTCTTTAAAATCTTCCTTGCTTTTCTTTCCACTTGTTGTTGTAAGTAATTTAGCTTCAAAATTCAGTAGTTTACTTATGGTTTTCCTATAAGCCCTTCTTCGTCTCTCTTCTTCTTTGACGGCCACAGCCTAGTTGGCAGTGTATCTGCTTGCTACGCAGAGGGTGCCGGGTTCGATTCGATTTAAATGATGAATTTAAATGTCTGTTTCTGGGTCTGGGCGTTCTTGGTGGTTGTTTCTGTGTTTGTCCATGGCACCCCGATACAAGGGAATCCTAGTGGGTGCTATGAGTGTGGTCGTGTTTGTTTGTTTGTTCTCTATGGTAACCCTATGACAGGTCTTTTTAGTCAGGCTATATTCTTAATTTATAAAAAGCCAGTTGTATTGCTCAGAGCGATCTCATCCAGACAAACTTTAATCCTTTTTCTCTTGATACTTAGTCTCTTGCCTGTGGGATCAGAATTGGAAGATTGTAATCGATAATTTAGCTAATGTAATTTGTTATCGAACTTAATTACCCCTAATGTCAATATTCGTTACCACTTCAAATAAGGGTAGTTGATACTGATGTTAGTAAGTTAGTTTAAGGGTCAGTTTCCACCGCATTGCGATGTGAATTAAAAGCAATAGAAAATTCCAGCTACTTCTATTACCGTTTGGTAACAACATTGTAGGGTAAAAGAAATCCGTGCTTCGGAGGGCACGTTAAACCAATTACCCAGCCGCAGTCTTGGTTGTTACTCAAACCATGTCATTGTCTATTGGGCGGCTTAAAAACTCTGACACCAGGGTATCGGGTCATTTGTCAGCTTGGAATACCGCTCGATGAAAAAAGAACTAAGTATCGTTGCGCCACGGTGTACAAACCTGTTAAAAATGCTTTCCAAGTATAAAAACTTTGCTGAAGCTAACTTGAGCTCAGTTTCAAGCCCAGTCCTGAAACTGAGGCGGCTCAAGCAGCCATCACTTCCTCACGTCATTAGGTAGGTACCCAAGTTCTCCTCACCTTTCTGAATAATACATTTTTTAACGCCTCACTGGTGTTGTACATGCGGGGAGATTTGGTACGGTACGATAGATAAATTACCGAGAGGTTATGGCTACCATGTTCTACCTGTCTTGAAAAATAAGGATCATAATAATAATTATAATATGAAATTAATTTTGATTTGGTCGTAGTTTAACTAGCTGAACGTAAGTTTTGAATGGGCAAGATTTTTTATACTCATTTTTTGGTACTTGTATTATGAAAAATGTTCACTTTAACACGTTTGCCGAAATATCTCGTGTTTTGTGTTCTTTCACAATAAGGAGAACGCAATATTCATAGTGACGAACGCGAGGCACAAAATAATTTAAAACGATGTTTTATGTCATGATGTGCATGATAGCTTTGTTGGTCGTCAGTTCACGTGAAAACACTGTGTGACTTCCATATTTAAACAAATAACCAAACAAGCTCGTCTGCATAAACCCTTTAGCAAGTTTTCCTCCTTTTTTGCATCGTCTCAATAATTCATACATGCTAATGTCCCATGACATACGCCTTTGGATATTTTATGTAAACCCGTATAGTTGTGAGATTTAGGCGAAATTCAGAGGGGAGCACGTACAGAAATGTAGGTATAATTTATAGGTTAGATGACACCTTTATATTTATGTGAATAAGAAGGGCATTCATATTTTATCGTAAGCTTTGCTGGAAGAACATAGGCCCGTATTTATAATTAGCTCTCAAGAGTGACAGCGAATTTGAGTTTGTATCAGAAATGTCACTTTAGTACAAAACGATCTGTCAAATCCATACTTAATATTGCTCTCAATCTTGAGATCGCTTTATAAATACGAGCCATAGTATCATGTGTTAATTTCAGTAAAAGACAAATAGGTAGTATCCATAAAATATTAATAATTAGTTAATGACGATTTTTTTTGGATTTATTATAATAATACTTTGTATAAGGTATCAATTTTAAGTGTGAAATCATAAATTATATTATATTATATTGTAAAAAACCAGGGGATCACGAAAGAAACATTAAAATCTAATTTTATATGTCTTTTTATTTTATTTTATTTACAGAGACTCTTAGGCAAATTCGTTTCAGGTACAAAAAAATCTTATATACAAACAATTGTACTCATTCAATTATCGTAAAAAGGTCGAAAAAAATCGACTCCCGAAACGAGAAAATAAAAGTTTTATACACAACTGGCAGTGATTCACAGATCCTTTTCATGAGTATTTTAAAATTTAGTCATTATAATTGTGTCATTGTGTGGTCGATGTTTTTAGTAATGTCCGCCGTGGTAACCGCCAAGGGCACCTCCGTAACCGCCAAGGGCGCCTCCATAACCGCCAAGGGCGCCTCCGTAGCCGCCAAGGCCGTGACCGTAACCACCGTAACCTCCGTAACCTCCTCCCAGACCGCTGTAGCCGTTGTAGTTGGAGTAGCTGACGGCGGGAGCGACGATTCCGTGGCCTCCGTAACCTGGAAATAGTTCAGATTAGTGCTATTATACGCAATGTGATTTGCGGCTAGTTAATTGCATTTTTCTTAGAAACAGAGAGTCAAATTTCGTAATCATAACTTTGTCACAAACATAATGTTTGCTAGTTCTCAAAATGAATTTCTTTGAGGTTCAAAAAACATCGAACAAAGCCTTTATAATAATTAATTCATTGTATTTGCAATCGATAATAAGTTATTAAGTTACAATCTTTTATGTTTAGCTTAATAAGTCTTAACTAAACGAAAACTAATTAACATTATGTTTTAACACTTAATACACAATTAGTATTTTATTATAGAATATCTGACAAACAAGAGAAAATAATACTCACAAAATACTTTCTTAAGAGTGTATAGAACGTGATTGACGTTTTGTTAAATTTAATCCTAAATAGAAGCTAATTAATGGATATTTGATTTCAGTTAGGTACCTAATTAGTGACACGATCTTTTAAAATCATCTATCGATTTACCAGAGGACAAGAAA
>JARACY010005261.1:0-22602 GCA_029255725.1 Scrobipalpa atriplicella | reverse complement strand
TCGGTCAAATATCAGTTCATTTTGAAGTAGATATATGGGATAATCAGGCTTTTGATTTGTACATTAGACAGTTCACTAGCAAGATGTAGAAGAACATAGATTGTGCATATTCAGAAGATACTAAATTATACATAGCTATTAATAATTACGTTATAAAGCGGTAAATAATTCAAGAATTTGCTCCCATTTTTGTACAAGTAGCTGGAACTTTATAAATGCAACTCTATCACTTATATTTATATTTTTTGGGCCTTGCTTTTTGTTTTGCTTGTAAAAAGCGTTATTTTCAATATGAACTTAAATAAGCATGTAAGTATTTGTTTTTGCGATTGGAAGTTCGAGGAAAACATTCACAACACCAGGTACTTAAATTAGGTATATGAAATACAGTTAACACAGAGAACAATCCAATAAGTAGGTAAATTGGAAGACGCCCTAAAAAAAAACTCAAAAGGCGAAATCTGAAGTTAGTTGCGTAAAGTTTTCTCACGTGCAATTTAAGGAATAATTTATGAAGCATATGTTTAAGATTATTTCATAACTTCAATTCCCATCAAATCCAAGTTTAAAGTGTTAAAATTCATATAACGCAATTTTATTACAATCGCAGTCGTCTATTTGTTTATGAATGTCTTAATCATAACACCCAATGACCAGTAACATAACAAAAGTCTAAATACGAAAGCACATGAAATACACAGTTTACGCAATATACGTGTAAAGTTGATAATTATGTTTTTATACCTTATTAATTTATAATTTCGAGTCTAGTTGTTATTAAGTTATCAAAATTTCACTAGCCTTTTAAAATGTTACTTTTAATACCATATAAGAGCAAGGCCAATATTTTGTAGTAGATACTACAAAGATTTCATGAAACACAGTTAAGTACAAATAAATAAAACCTGAAATAAATCTCTGAGATGAACAAATGAAAGCTTAAATTTTCGCAATTCTCTGTTTTCACAAAATAAGGTATGATTATTTACTAGAAATAAATATAATTGTAACTACTGCTTCAAGACATTTTAGCCCATCAAGACATTTCACTACATCATTAGAGAAGTAACTAACAAGACGAGACGAGACGAAGAACGATATGTATCCGCAAGAGGCAACGTACAAATAGAACAGGGCTCAGGTTATAATATTTGCCCGTAAAATACAGTCAAGTTTAAACAAACTGTATAAAATTTATAAGATTTCGTATGACTGGCCAATTATTTCAGGGTAAATTACATTACATCGTATAGTTAGGTATTCGATATAGAATGCTCTGAATACGGGGATATTTATTTATTTAATGTTATGTTGGCCTTTTTTAACAATTTAAATACCGGTCTGCAACTCTACAGTCTTTGTCATATTTGTACGATGCCAGCAAGTTACATACAGTCCACGAGTTCTATGGGTTGAGACTTTCGAACGATAGGAACTCTACCTCACACTCACACAGAAACCCCGGTGGCACTGTATTGGTTGTCGAAGCAACTCTCGACAACATTTAGTATAAATACGAACACTACTAGCTCATCTATTCAAACACCATACAGTAACGAAGCGACAACATCAACTAAACACCGACGTGACTTTATCAATATTCTGATGTGAAATGACACCTAAATAGGAAGATCTACCCACGTTCCTTAGTAGATACGTTCACTAAAAGCACAGCTCTTAGCATTTATATGAACTCGTGACAAATATTCTCAAATGTGCAACTTTGAACATTAAATAGTTTTAAAGGAATTTATTAAAGTTATCATTATTGTGCTGTTACTCAATAACCAAAATATACTTTGTTCGCGTCGAGTTTTCAAATATCAGACATTTACTTTTAATGTAAATTATAACTAACGGTTGTGATATAATTGAGTTAACATTATAAAATTGCTTGATTTCAAAAGAGGCTTCAAAATTTTGAAAAAGCTAATTGTCATGATGATGTTGTTAGTAAAGTTGCCAATTTACGCTATGAATTCTATTTAACTCTTAATGCCTTAGGTTTAGGTAGTTTAACTTTTAAAGTAACTAATAATTATGCACAAAACTTACACATTGCATTGCTACACTTAACTTCCGACATTTCTCTATATTCCGTATGTTTACTACGCATCTTCTCATTAGGAATGCCATTTTTGTCACTGTTTCTATCACTATAGTTCTATACCGTCACTATAGTATTAAATATTGAAATAAATAAAGTTAGAAAGAGCGCGGCATCGTGCGCAGGAGTGCCTCGGGCGGAGAGCGCCGGCTACTAACTGTTATCGCTTACTATCAGTCGACTCAACTATTACCATTTCAAATTCACTATTAAACATTCAAGTTATGAGGTAACTGTTACTTTTGTGGTCAAGTCATGTTTTAAATTTGTATTTTATTTTTATGAGATTTATTTAGATTTAGGTATTAAAATTTTTGTATCTATCTAGAAAGTAACACTATATTAAATTGAACGGACAAAGAGAGCTGGTTATTGTTACTTCTGTTAAATTATAAAAATATCTGCATAAGTATGTCAAGATAACGTGTATCTGTTAATTATATAAGATTCGTGTCTTATCCGGTTTATGGAATGTTTGACATGCGTGTATTAAATACCAATTTGTGGTCAGATGGGCCCAATTAAGTGACGTTACCCTATTAGGTGTCAGCAACTCTGCTCGAGGTCAACTTGTGTTTTCGTTTTATTATCATTTATTACGAGCGCATGTAATACGTTACGTCACAATTATGCCTTTTCCTTAACTCTGCAGGGGTAGGGTTGTTCGAATGAAACCACATCTTAAGCAATTGTTTTATTAAAGACATAATAAACATGTTAATAAAGTGAATAAATACAATAATATAATAATCGATAACGGTAATGTCATGCATGACGAGAATCGGGGGCAACCCATAACCAGATTAACATGAGATTGCGTGTACATACATGATATTCCAACCGACGACTCCTATGCTATATAGCTAACGTGTATCACAGGGGCGCTCTGTCAAGTGGTGCAACGTCATTGTTTTAGAAGACGGCTGCTGCTGATGATGACCTGTATTTCCAATTCGGTGCTAGAAAAAACTACGTCAAAGTTTCATGTATTTTTACTCAAAAACACATTTCAAAAATAAATAATACGTGTTGGCAAATTAGTTAAGTTAATAAATCTACTATTTCAATATGTTGTTATATATAATAGCTAAAACTTATTTTAGGAACAAGATTTTCGATTAAAAGACATGAAACTTTGACGTAGTTTTTTCTAGCACCGAGTTGGAAATACTATATACCTACTTGAAAAACTGTAAGATGGTAGGCATGACAGATGCAATTTCTATGGATTTTAGACACATTTCCTTTTGTTTTCTATGAGAATGGCATCTGTCGGTCGCAGTTACTATCTTACAGTTTTTCGAGTATAACTATTACCTGCACGATAACTTATACACTTGTAAATAAAATGCATAGAAAAATCTTTAGTTAGCGCAACATCAAATTATTCTTTACGGTGAATATTTGCCTAAAACAATGTATGTGCAGACTTTTAACTCGCGCCTTTCACAATTCTATGCATACTGACAATATTGTATCACATCGTAACTGTCTATATACGTATCTAAGTATATCAAACAATATACATCATTTACATTAAACTTTCATCCAAAATGAACAGACTTGGCGTCGGTCAAATATCAGTTCATTTTGAAGTAGATATATGGGATAATCAGGCTTTTGATTTGTACATTAGACAGTTCACTAGCAAGATGTAGAAGAACATAGATTGTGCATATTCAGAAGATACTAAATTATACATAGCTATTAATAATTACGTTATAAAAGCGGTAAATAATTCAAGAATTTGCTCCCATTTTTGTACAAGTAGCTGGAACTTTATAAATGCAACTCTATCACTTATATTTATATTTTTTGGGCCTTGCTTTTTGTTTTGCTTGTAAAAAGCGTTATTTTCAATATGAACTTAAATAAGCATGTAAGTATTTGTTTTTGCGATTGGAAGTTCGAGGAAAACATTCACAACACCAGGTACTTAAATTAGGTATATGAAATACAGTTAACACAGAGAACAATCCAATAAGTAGGTAAATTGGAAGACGCCCTAAAAAAAAAACTCAAAAGGCGAAATCTGAAGTTAGTTGCGTAAAGTTTCTCACGTGCAATTTAAGGAATAATTTATGAAGCATATGTTTAAGATTATTTCATAACTTCAATTCCCATCAAATCCAAGTTTAAAGTGTTAAAATTCATATTAACGCAATTTTATTACAATCGCAGTCGTCTATTTGTTTATGAATGTCTTAATCATAACACCCAATGACCAGTAACATAACAAAAGTCTAAATACGAAAGCACATGAAATACACAGTTTACGCAATATACGTGTAAGTTGATAATTATGTTTTATACCTTATTAATTTATAATTTCGAGTCTAGTTGTTATTAAGTTATCAAAATTTCACTAGCCTTTTAAAATGTTACTTTTAATACCATATAAGAGCAAGGCCAATATTTGTAGTAGATACTACAAGATCATGAACAAGTTCATGAACACAGTTAAGTACAAATAATAAACCTGAAATAAATCTCTGAGATGAACAAATGAAAGCTTAAATTTTCGCAATTCTCTGTTTCACAAAATAAGGTATGATTATTTACTAGAAATAAATATAATTGTAACTACTGCTTCAAGACATTTTAGCCCATCAAGACATTCACTACATCATTAGAGAAGTAGACTAAACGATATATCCAAGAGGCCGAGACGAAGAACGATAGTATCCGCAGAGGCAACGTACTAATAGAACAGGGCTCAGGTTATATATTTGCCCGTAAAATACAGTCAAGTTAAACAAACAGTATAAAATTATAAGATTTCGTATGACTGGCCAATTATTTCAGGGTAAATTACATTACATCGTATAGTTAGGTATTCGATATAGAATGCTCTGAATACGGGGATTATTTATTTAATGTTATGTTGGCCTTTTTTAACAATTTAAATACCGGTCCTGCAACTCTACAGTCTTTGTACATCCAGTTACATACATGCCACCGAGTTACTATAGGTCACGAGTTCTATCGAACTCGATAGGAACTCTACCTCACACTCACACAGAAACCCCGGTGGCACTGTATTGGTTGTCGAAGCAACTCTCGACAACATTTAGTATAAATACGAACACTACTAGCTCATCTATTCAAACACCATACAGTAACGAAGCGACAACATCAACTAAACACCGACGTGACTTTATCAATATTCTGATGTGAAATGACACCTAAATAGGAAGATCTACCCACGTTCCTTAGTAGATACGTTCACTAAAAGCACAGCTCTTAGCATTTATATGAACTCGTGACAAATATTCTCAATGTGCAACTTTGAACATTAAAAGTAAATGTCTGATATTTGAAAACTCGACGCGAACAAAGTATATTTTGGTTATTGAGTAACAGCACAATAATGATAACTTTAATAAATTCCTTTAAAACTATTTAATGTTCAAAGTTGCACATTTGAGAATATTTGTCACGAGTTCATATAAATGCTAAGAGCTGTGCTTTTAGTGAACGTATCTACTAAGGAACGTGGGTAGATCTTCCTATTTAGGTGTCATTTCACATCAGAATATTGATAAAGTCACGTCGGTGTTTAGTTGATGTTGTCGCTTCGTTACTGTATGGTGTTTGAATAGATGAGCTAGTAGTGTTCGTATTTATACTAAATGTTGTCGAGAGTTGCTTCGACAACCAATACAGTGCCACCGGGGGTTTCTGTGTGAGTGTGAGGTAGAGTTCCTATCGTTCGAAAGTCTCAACCCATAGAACTCGGTGGACTGTATGTAACTTGCTGGCATCGTACAAATATGACAAAGACTGTAGAGTTGCAGACCGGTATTTAAATTGTTAAAAAAGGCCAACATAACATTAAATAAATAAATATCCCCGTATTCAGAGCATTCTATATCGAATACCTAACTATACGATGTAATGTAATTTACCCTGAAATAATTGGCCAGTCATACGAAATCTTATAAATTTTATACAGTTTGTTTAAACTTGACTGTATTTTACGGGCAAATATTATAACCTGAGCCCTGTTCTATTTGTACGTTGCCTCTTGCGGATACATATCGTTCTTCGTCTCGTCTCGTCTTGTTAGTTACTTCTCTAATGATGTAGTGAAATGTCTTGATGGGCTAAAATGTCTTGAAGCAGTAGTTACAATTATATTTATTTCTAGTAAATAATCATACCTTATTTTGTGAAAACAGAGAATTGCGAAAATTTAAGCTTTCATTTGTTCATCTCAGAGATTTATTTCAGGTTTTATTTATTTGTACTTAACTGTGTTTCATGAAATCTTTGTAGTATCTACTACAAAATATTGGCCTTGCTCTTATATGGTATTAAAAGTAACATTTTAAAAGGCTAGTGAAATTTTGATAACTTAATAACAACTAGACTCGAAATTATAAATTAATAAGGTATAAAAACATAATTATCAACTTTACACGTATATTGCGTAAACTGTGTATTTCATGTGCTTTCGTATTTAGACTTTTGTTATGTTACTGGTCATTGGGTGTTATGATTAAGACATTCATAAACAAATAGACGACTGCGATTGTAATAAAATTGCGTTAATATGAATTTTAACACTTTAAACTTGGATTTGATGGGAATTGAAGTTATGAAATAATCTTAAACATATGCTTCATAAATTATTCCTTAAATTGCACGTGAGAAACTTTACGCAACTAACTTCAGATTTCGCCTTTTGAGTTTTTTTTTTAGGGCGTCTTCCAATTTACCTACTTATTGGATTGTTCTCTGTGTTAACTGTATTTCATATACCTAATTTAAGTACCTGGTGTTGTGAATGTTTTCCTCGAACTTCCAATCGCAAAAACAAATACTTACATGCTTATTTAAGTTCATATTGAAAATAACGCTTTTTACAAGCAAAACAAAAAGCAAGGCCCAAAAATATAAATATAAGTGATAGAGTTGCATTTATAAAGTTCCAGCTACTTGTACAAAAATGGGAGCAAATTCTTGAATTATTTACCGCTTTATAACGTAATTATTAATAGCTATGTATAATTTAGTATCTTCTGAATATGCACAATCTATGTTCTTCTACATCTTGCTAGTGAACTGTCTAATGTACAAATCAAAAGCCTGATTATCCCATATATCTACTTCAAAATGAACTGATATTTGACCGACGCCAAGTCTGTTCATTTTGGATGAAAGTTTAATGTAAATGATGTATATTGTTTGATATACTTAGATACGTATATAGACAGTTACGATGTGATACAATATTGTCAGTATGCATAGAATTGTGAAAGGCGCGAGTTAAAAGTCTGCACATACATTGTTTTAGGCAAATATTCACCGTAAAGAATAATTTGATGTTGCGCTAACTAAGATTTTTCTATGCATTTTATTTACAAGTGTATAAGTTATCGTGCAGGTAATAGTTATACTCGAAAAACTGTAAGATAGTAACTGCGACCGACAGATGCCATTCTCATAGAAAACAAAAGGAAATGTGTCTAAAATCCATAGAAATTGCATCTGTCATGCCTACCATCTTACAGTTTTTCAAGTAGGTATATAGTATTTCCAACTCGGTGCTAGAAAAACTACGTCAAAGTTTCATGTCTTTTAATCGAAAATCTTGTTCCTAAAATAAGTTTTAGCTATTATATATAACAACATATTGAAATAGTAGATTTATTAACTTAACTAATTTGCCAACACGTATTATTTATTTTTGAAATGTGTTTTTGAGTAAAAATACATGAAACTTTGACGTAGTTTTTTCTAGCACCGAATTGGAAATACAGGTCATCATCAGCCAGCAGCCGTCTTCTAAAACAATGACGTTGCACCACTTGACAGAGCGCCCCTGTGATACACGTTAGCTATATAGCATAGGAGTCGTCGGTTGGAATATCATGTATGTACACGCAATCTCATGTTAATCTGGTTATGGGTTGCCCCCGATTCTCGTCATGCATGACATTACCGTTATCGATTATTATATTATTGTATTTATTCACTTTATTAACATGTTTATTATGTCTTTAATAAAACAATTGCTTAAGATGTGGTTTCATTCGAACAACCCTACCCCTGCAGAGTTAAGAAAAGGCATAATTGTGACGTAACGTATTACATGCGCTCGTAATAAATGATAATAAAACGAAAACACAAGTTGACCTCGAGCAGAGTTGCTGACACCTAATAGGGTAACGTCACTTAATTGGGCCCATCTGACCACAAATTGGTATTTAATACACGCATGTCAAACATTCCATAAACCGGATAAGACACGAATCTTATATAATTAACAGATACACGTTATCTTGACATACTTATGCAGATATTTTTATAATTTAACAGAAGTAACAATAACCAGCTCTCTTTGTCCGTTCAATTTAATATTAGTGTTACTTTCTAGATAGATACAAAAATTTTAATACCTAAATCTAAATAAATCTCATAAAAATAAAATACAAATTTAAAACATGACTTGACCACAAAAGTAACAGTTACCTCATAACTTGAATGTTTAATAGTGAATTTGAAATGGTAATAGTTGAGTCGACTGATAGTAAGCGATAACAGTTAGTAGCCGGCGCTCTCCGCCCGAGGCACTCCTGCGCACGATGCCGCGCTCTTTCTAACTTTATTTATTTCAATATTTAATACTATAGTGACGGTATAGAACTATAGTGATAGAAACAGTGACAAAAATGGCATTCCTAATGAGAAGATGCGTAGTAAACATACGGAATATAGAGAAATGTCGGAAGTTAAGTGTAGCAATGCAATGTGTAAGTTTTGTGCATAATTATTAGTTACTTTAAAAGTTAAACTACCTAAACCTAAGGCATTAAGAGTTAAAATAGAATTCATAGCGTAAATTGGCAACTTTACTAACAACATCATCATGACAATTAGCTTTTTCAAAATTTTGAAGCCTCTTTTGAAATCAAGCAATTTTATAATGTTAACTCAATTATATCACACCGTTAGTTATAATTTACATAGCAATAAGATAAGTTATGTATGTCAAAAATTCTTATCTTGGCAAATAACGAAGCATGTATCAAAACAAGATAGTAATTACTTGCGCTGATTTCATTTTCTACGACCTTCGCTGGTCTTGAATAATTTAAACAGTTTTCATTAAACGTACTTATCAACGTCAAGACAAAATAATTTTCTGTTAAATTACTGATTTTAGCATGGACTAAGTATTTTACTATTATTGCGAGCAACACGTTTAGGTTAGGTTTCTTGGATACTAAACCGGTTTTGTTGGCATGTAAACCGTAACTTAACTCAAGACTCGACGTCTTCTATAAAATAAAAAAAATGATTTAATAATCCAGTCTGCAAAGTTTGTTGTCTTCAACTTGTTGTTATTTTAAGAGTGAGCTACGAGAAGTGGAATAAACAATTGGACGCTAACGTAAAAATATCAGAATATTACAACATCTGTTGATAACAACAATCGTCATATTCATCACTCAATGTCTCATAATATGTTGTTTGTCTAAATGGAATTATGATAACGTCCAGTCTTCGTCCACTCGATGCATTAATTAGACTAGCATTTATAAGCTTTTGCTACGGGAAAATAACACACTCACACAGAAATAAAATATTCCTTTTACATGCGGTCATACTTAACAGCTACATGTAAGTAAATAACCTGACCAAGGACAAATGTAAGTTTTTACCGCGGGAAACGAACTCATTCCCACGGGAAAACTATTTTAGCCGCGCGGGTGAAACCGCAGGGCGGTAAGCTAGTTAGACAATAAATACTCATTGCACTCCCTCAATTCCCTGTTATACTTAAACAGGATAGAGTTTAAAAGGATGAAGTGGAAGTGAGGTGCCTGGGAATCTGTTTCCCTCATTATAAACTAACTTGAACTTCTTTAAAACAAGAAAGAATGTCAGGGTATTAAATATTTAGTATTTCCAGAACTAAATGAAGAACAAATTTTTAATTTCCAGAACAAATACAATCCAAAGAATAGAATAGAACAGCCTATTATATCAGAAAACCACGTCAGGAGAAGAAATTTCCACACTAGCAGGGTGGACAACAAAACTGTCGCATTTATGTTATCTGATATTGGAGAAGGCATCAGAGAAGTTGTAGTCAAAGAATGGTAAGAAAATGTCAGATCTATGGATGAAGTTTCTAAAATTTGAGAAATGTAAAAATAGGTTGGATCAATTAAAATTATAGAAAGGTTGCATAATTACTTTTCTTCACTTTGAAATTAACTATGAGTTAAAATAGCAATCAGTTCAATTTGTAATTTCGAGGTTCGTGAAAGTGGGAGACACAGTGCAGCAGTTCGACAACATCTGCGAAGTGCAGAGTGACAAGGCTGCAGTGACCATCACTAGCCGATACGACGGTGTGGTCACTAAACTGTACCACGATGTTGACACCACCGCGCTGGTCGGACAGCCACTAGTTGATATCGAACTCGAAGGAGACGAAGGTAAAGCATTAGACTAAAATGATGTAGTGAATATGGAAGTAGAGTATTAAGACGAAGAAATAGCAATAATTGTATTCTTTTTCGTGTTACATTGTTGCCATTTCTCTAGTCTAGGGAGATAGTCGCTATCCCTGACAAATATTATTGAAATTTTGATCTGATTTAATAACTTAATTTTTTCTCTGTCTCTTACAGGTGCTTCATCTGAGGCAGATAAAGAAACTCAAAAGAAGGAAGATCCTAAACCACAAGCAATACAGGGTCTGAAAGCCAAAGTATTGACCACGCCATCTGTCAGAAGAATTGCATCCCAATTTAAAGTTAGTACTCATCACAGCATATCTAAACGTACAAAGTATTTTACTTTATGCTCCTATATGTAATTTTATTTTCTTTCAAGGTAGATCTAAGCAAAGTGAATGCTACTGGCAGAAATGGAAGAGTACTTAAAGAAGACGTGTTGGGTTATCTGAACATCTCATCGGACAAATCCAATGAAGTCTCAGATCCGACCATGGTGCAAGCTCAGGTCATACCACTAACAGCGGCACAAGTCAGAACAGAGGTCCTGCTTGAAGACAGGGTTGTACCAGTTACCGGATTTACCAGAGCTATGGTGAAATCAATGACTGAAGCTATGGTAAGGATAAATAATAATCTATAAAGTTCGGCAAAGCATTATAAAGTTTGTAAACTTACACCATCGGGTGACCCAACTTTTCGTCTACTTCACCTCTGTTTAAAAAAATGAAATTTTAAAAGCGAATACCTATATGATATTTTGCAGAAAATCCCTCACTTTGGATTCAGCGAAGAATACGACGTTACAAAACTAGTAGAAGCACGAAAAGTACTGAAGAATCTGGCTGAAGAACAAGGAGTCAAGTTGACGTATATGCCCCTTATAATCAAGGCTGCATCACTAAGCTTAAATGCTCATCCTATACTGAACAGCAGCTTAGATAATGCGTGTGAGCATATTATTTATAAAGCTAGCCATAATATTGGTGTCGCTATGGACACGCCGAATGGCTTAGTAGTTCCTGTTATAAAGGTGAGGAATGTGTTTTTAGAATATTTCTCTAGTTTACAAGCTGACAAGATCAATCAACTAAGTAAGTTTAAATAATTTGACTGACAAGATCATATTAAAAATTAACCTGTCCAAAAGAATATAATAATGATAAGATGATTTTTTCATTCGCAGAATGTCCAAAGTAAGAGCATTATAGAAATCGCACGAGATCTAAACGCTCTTCAAGACAAGGGAGCCAAGGGTCAACTTGGGCTAAACGACATCAGCGGAGGAACATTTACACTTTCGAATATCGGCATTGTAAGTATATTTATTTATTAAAAATAACTATAAAAGAACCGATCTAAAATTTTGGAATCGGATGAACAATTTTATATCTTTTCAGGTTGGAGGCACCTATGCTAAACCAATAATATTGCCACCACAAGTATCAATCGGAGCCTTGGGGAAAATACAGGTAAATACAACAAAAAAAATTACCACAATAACCGACGATGGTCGAACTGTAAGTGAATAGAATTGCGATGTTTAAGATGACTAGAAACAAACAGACATCAAATTAATCAAGTCGAAGCAAGAAGTTTTAACCATTAGTTTTAACGAAGCTTTCCTTGCACATTTTTGCTATACCAGTATCGTGTTATCGTCAAAATCTATGTAAGCAATTACAGATTGTTTTACAAATTCATCATATCCATTTTTTGATGCAGGTATTGCCCAGGTTTGACTCAGTTGGCAACGTAGCGAAGGCCCACATCCTGACGGTGAGCTGGTCTGCCGACCACCGAGTCATCGACGGAGTCACCATGGCGCGCTTCTCCAACAAACTCAAGACCTACCTAGAGAACCCCTACGCACTCCTTCTAGACTTATGATCAATCTAGACTGTTCTAGATAGCCCAGTGGAAAAGCTGATTTAAATTGTTATGAATATTTTTAAATTCGTTAGACCCAAAGTTTTAAGAACTGTTATTTTATGTTTAAGAAATAAAATTGCGTCGAATTGTATAAATGTTTTATTTTAAAATAATAATTAAGTACAAATGGTAGGGAAAAAAGCAAAACGTCCAAATTACATATTTTAGGTATATCTCTTTCTATTTTTAACATACCTTGTGTAAGAAAAGAGACAAAGAGCACAGTATCCGGACATTCTACAGGTTCTTCCAGAACCGAATTTAATTTAGAGGACAAAAATGCGAACTATACTGAAAAACTGGTACTTTTGTTTCCTAATCACGTAAGAAATACATAAAATTGCGTACAGCGTCACTACTTTTAACTATCTAAGGCGGATTCACAGCGTTTTACTTATGCTACAAAAGTGTATACTTAGTGCCAGTTGAAAATGAGCGAAAGTTTCTGATTTAAAACACTTGATAATTGGTTGCTTCTCTAGTCTTCTCCTAAACATCATCTTAAGTTACAAGTGACAAACTTAACGCTCCAAGAATTACAACGTTCTCGTGCGTTGCCGTCGCAAAACTTCGAACCGCGTCACTTTGAAATATGCGATCGTCCACTCCGGTATGCTATGTGGTGTATACTCTCTATGAAACCTTGCGAAGATCTCGGTAAAGATCAGCGAGTCAATACTGTTGATCGGCGCCCACTTGAGGGCAAGGAAAGCCATGTCCACGTCACAAAACTTCTTATCTGTCAACGTAAATGATTTGCCTAAATACCAATAGAAACCGGACTACCTAAAAATAAACCTTATCATTGTAATTTTTATCATAGTAACCACGGGTGGTATCCGTACTAGCGATAGCGATAATTAGCAAGTCTAAAAGTATCGTTTTTTCAATCAATCAATAAGGTACGCCTAAGAAAATATAAGTAAATGCGATATCTTATTACATCCACGATTTTCTCTTAACTCTTCTGATCGGGCCCTCAGTCACATCGGGAGAAATAAAACGTGTTAAAACTTACCGGCAATCCTGATGAAGTACACTTTCCTCGGCGAAGATATCTGTATGTCGTCGTGTTGCAGCGCCAGCAAGGAGCGCTGTTTTTCTCCCCAGTTGCGGTCCAGTTCACGCATCAAGCTCAGACGCGCCGCTTTCGTCAGCAGACCGTTCAGATCAGAGAATTGACCCTCGCTGATCACTTGCGTCACGCGGGATATTGCCTTCAAAAAAGATGCTAAGTTCAACACAGTTCCTTCTGAAAGATGCCACGGAAACTTACGCAGAATACAAGTTTTAATAGCTTCTTCTTTCTTGTGTTGTGGGTTAAACTAACCAACAATCCTTTAAAACCTGATATGAGGTGAGACGATTAAATCCGCCCAATAATAAAACCGCCGCGCAGACCCTGAACGCAAGTATAAATGTAAACTACATTTCCAACCCTATAGGTAGGAAGAGGTAGGATGCTTAAGAATACTCGTAATAAAGTGTCTACCTGCTTTGTTCCATATTTGAAGTCCTTCTCAGTAAATGAGGGATCCCAAATGGTTTTCAGAATACCAAAATCAAGTTTGATCATCAACCACGTAAATGGATTTTGGACCAATATCAACTTGGGCACCCGCTTATTTTTTGGAGGTTTGCTTTTCTTCCGGAAGAAGAAATTTTTTGGGAAGGTGTACGTGCACTGCAGCTGCTGTTTATTTTCTAGCAGTTGTCGTTCATTTTTACTGCTCGGTGGTTGTAGTTGTCGAAATAACACATTTGGTACATTTGCCGGAAATTCTTGTTTGTATTCTGAAGCTTTACGAACGAAGGCGGTTTGTACAGGCGAGATGAGAAATCTTTTGGCTTCCGAACTGATGATATGAGGATGTAGCGCAAACACAAAACGTTTCACATTTAAATTTCTAATAAATGATGTAGTAACATGTGCCATCTGTAATAATAAAAACACGGAATCATCATCTCTACTTATGTGGTCTGCTGTGGTGACTAGAATATGCAAAGAATATGTTAGGTTATAAAAATATATGAATATGAATATACAAATAAAAATCCGTATTTTATACTGACCATATCCCCATTGTAACTTTGAATTTACTGTTTGAAATTGGTGAGCTATACCACTATAAATTTGTAATCATGTTTTTCAAAAATTTAATTTACAAATAACAATACTGTTGTCCATATATTTGACAGTACTTGACACCAAGTTGACATTACCGTTTAGAATATTGAGGTTTAGAAGTGATTTATGATAAAAAGGTTTACTTATCATAAATTATTTTCATTTATTCATAATAGGGCTTTCAAATGCAATCGGTTTTCATGTTTGTTTTTTGGCAACGACACGACTATATAACCTAGGATTCCCTGTATGCCCGATGAATGTAGAGAAAAAATATTGTAATAAGCTTTTCATTTATTTTTTAAATGTAAATTTAAATATACCTACCCAACTTGTATGCCGGTAAACCAAAGTGCAAATTCAAATACCTCTTGCTATTTATAATCATAAAGCAACTCAACGTGGAGCAAATACAAAAGTATCGTGTAGGTAGTTATGTATTTGATCGTGTTTTTCCTTACAAGTCTCTACCTGCGGGTTTTCACGAGTAGTAGGTACATTCACATCTTTAAAATAATTTTTACCCTATTGATTGGCTAAACTGTTTAAAGTTGGTTAAAAGCGCAAAGTAGAATATGCTATGACATCTTCTTTCTCTTCTGTAGATAAATATATAGAACCAAAAAACAACCCAATGAACCATGGTTTCAGAGATTGGCATGGTTATGTAAGACATCATAGAAGTACAATAAAAAAATATTTATACAGTCACACACACAACATACACTGTTCAGTAGGTTAGGTACTTATAGATAAAAATATAAATAGATATTGATAGACTCAGAGAAGAAGATCGTTTTATCAGAAACAGTTTATCACATCAGAAAGTGTAGTTTTCTTGTACAAGCAAGTTGCTTAGTAGGTATTATTTTTTACTAAAGAATAATGATGTAATAATGTTATCTGTGCAGTGATTAAATATTAATTAGCTAATAAAAACAATTAATATCATTATCTTCATCTTGAGATTTGGTATAAAATAGAGCCAAATCAGAAATCACGTTGTATATTCCGTTTTGTCCAGCAAACCGGTAAGTTTTCTCTTTAATTATATTAAGTATGATTTAATTGTTGTTTTGTTGATTTTGATTAGTTAACGCAAAAGAAAACAAAAGAGTACTTTTTTATTTAAAGAACTGTCGTATAGTTTAAACTGTGACGTAAGAAGATTCGTACAACCATGGAGTAATAAATACGGTCAGTACAACGTAAAATCATCAACGTGGATGGACGCGACATGGAAAATCTGCAGCCGTCAGCCAGCTAAATTTATCTCATTTCCAGCACCATGTGGTCGCTGTTCCTCGGGCTAGCGGCCTTAGCGTCGCTCGCAGCTGCTTGCACGCCCAGTGTCACCAAGGTGTCAGGCACCCACGCCCCAGCCGTCGTCTGCTCCGGCGCTATGATCTTCGCTGATGACTTCATCGATGGCCTTGATCATGAGAAGTGGCAGCATGAGAACACACTCGCCGGCGGAGGTGTAAGTACCTAATATTCTTATTGGCTCTGAATTTTCATTTAGTTTTCCTGGTAGCTTCAGCAATTTTCAGTTTCCCTATGTATTTCGTAAGCTACTTCGAACGGTAACTATGCCTGATTTTTCACAATAAGTATTTGCTGTTATATTCTTCATCTCGTTTCTAGAACTGGGAGTTCCAGTACTACAACAATAACCGCACCAACTCGTTCGTCGATAACGGCGTTCTGTACATCCGACCTTCGCTGACAGCTGACCAGTTCGGCAACGGCTTCCTCTCTTCAGGCACTTTGAACATCGAAGGAGGTGCTCCGGCTGACAGGTTGGTATAAACACTTGTGATATAATATATTCGATTGACTTTGAATAACATTAACGTCATATTTAGGACGTAAGTATTATAATTGTTTTCAATCTGAAATTTTAAATCTTTCGCACGGATTGCTTATCTTATCATTAATTATTTTCATAACAACATTTCTTCTTCTTTTTAAATCAAAATATTCGATACAAGTTCGATAGAATATAATAAAATTGAGCTTGACTCAAAGGCCTGACTACTATACATGCTGCCAACGGACAGAGCGACGAATTAATCCTTTCGGTCCATTAGGTCCAGTTATTAGGTAAATTTTATTTTACTCACTTTTTCGATTTCCAGATGCACAAACCCGAAATGGTACGGCTGCGAGCGTACCGGTACGCCCAACAACGTGATCAACCCGATCAAAAGTGCGCGCTTGCGCACGGTGCAGTCCTTCAGCTTCCGCTATGGACGCTTGGAAGTGCGCGCGAAGATGCCCAGCGGAGACTGGCTTTGGCCTGGTTCGTTGTTTATGTTTTCTTTTAAAGTTTTCCAAAGTTTATGCAATTATGTTCGAGAGCCCTTACTAGGAGCGGCCCACAGATTAGAAGAAGTCGCTGGCGATCCCAGGTTGCACTAGCTCCCTTTTTCTATTCTAAGGAGCGGTCAAACCGACGAGACCCTTCTAATATAAATGGTCAGACAGAAGCTTTACTTGCATACCTTCAATAGTGGTACACCACCTTCCATTGCACTGCGCTCTAGCTCTACAACCAGTATTATTTATTCACATCAAATTATTTGAACTTCTCGACACCTCCAACTGAATTTAATTCCAATTCTGTGCTACTTTTGTCTTGTCCTTAACAGTAGCATGTATTGTTACAGCAATCTGGTTGATGCCTGCGTACAACGCATACGGCACATGGCCAGCATCTGGGGAGATCGACCTAGTCGAGTCTCGAGGCAACAAGAACATGTGGTTAAACGGCCAGCACATCGGCACCCAAGAAGCCGGTTCTACGCTGCACTACGGACCTTACCCTGAGCTCAATGGCTACGAACGCGCGCACTGGATTAGGAGGAACAGCCAGGGATATGACACGGCTTTCCATCGGTACCAATTGGAATGGACTCCAGGTGCCTATACAGAATATTTTTGATGTCATATTTTTAGAGTCACAGTAGTTTACTTAAGAGGAGCCTGTACCTATACCCATCTAGGAATAATAATAATAATAAAGATCTGGATCTTTCATACTGACCATATTCTATCGTACTGGGCTGCCTTAATATACTTAGATCAATGACCTTAATACATATTTTTTACTCTTTTTAGACTACATCAAATTCAGTATCGACGATGTGGAATTGGGCCGTATCGCGCCAACTGCGGGCGGTTTCTGGCAACATGGAGACTTCGCTTCCCACAACGTGGAAAACCCTTGGCGTTATGGATCCAAAATGGCACCTTTTGACCAAAAGGTAATAAAATAGGTACATAAGTACTTATCTAATGATATAACTACTGTAACCTGACTGCCTATCAAAATCCGTTGTCGCATCATCATCAAAAAATTTTTGGATACCTATCTATTCATGAAAAAAAATCATAACATGGAGTAGGCGCGTGTCCGTACGCATGGTGAGATAAAAACAATATAGCCAGAAACAAAGGATTACTTCACGTGAATATAATAAAATAACCTTCGATAGCTTGTCATTGCTAATTCTTTTTATAATTTCCAGTTCTACCTGATCATGAATCTCGCAGTCGGTGGCACCAATGGCTTCTTCCCTGATGGTGTCCAGAACCCTGTTCCTAAACCTTGGTGGAACGGCTCCCCTACTGTAAGTCACAGTCCCAGATACGTAATATACCAACAATAATTAAATTACCTACCTATTAAACGCTCGCGTTGATGTCTTTTATATAGGTATCTGTTTATTACACAAACGTAGGAAAGATTTGAACGCGCGCACATTTTTTTTTGTATTTGGAATGAAAAAAAAACCGGTAAAGTACCAGCCGAGGTTTCAGTCCAAACTTGGGGGTGTTTAAATAGGTACTAAGGATTTTGAATCAAAATCCGCGTGCGACTATCGATGGGATTGGAAGAGATCCTGGAGCCGCATTTTTGATACACTTGAATCGAAATTCAATTATGACGGTACAGTAGTTGTTATAAATAAAGTATAGGTTACTGTGTTTTCGGACTGACAATCTTTTCATTGCAATTTATGGAAAATAATTATGTTTTATTTTTATTTTCTCAGGCTTCTTCTGACTTCTGGAACGGCCAAGCAGGCTGGCTGCCGACGTGGAACCTCAATCAGAACGACGGTAGAGACGCATCGCTGCAAGTGGACTACGTGCGCATTTGGGCCCTATAAAACTATTGTTTTCCAACTCGATCGAAATATAAAAAAGAAATGTAAATACATCAAAAATATTTACAATATGTTTTATTTGACTCGTATACCTATCTGAAAAATATTGTCTTCGCTGCTGCCGATGATCTCTGATTGATCTCGGAAGATCGAAACCTGGCGATTCGTTCTAGAGCTTATTCATCAAAATAGTATCGAACGTAAGAACGTAAATAGTCGTATATAAAATTCATAATTTAGATAGATACCAATATGGTAGAAACCTTAACCTATATTGTAGAAATTTGAACCCATACGGTAGAAACTTTAATCCATATGGTAAAACCTGGGGCTCATGTACCTACTGTTGCGGTTTGCTAGTGAAGAGTGGGGTGGAGGATGCCGTGATTTCCGCCTGACTGCGATATTGATTATTATACCTACCTCTGGGTAACTAATATGCGTGGCTGCGCTTTTCTCGCCATAAAATAAAAGTAGCCGTTCGAGGGCAGGTTCTTAATGTAGAAATAAATCATGATATCAAAATAAATAAGATATATTTCGTACTTACATGGAATGATACAACATTATTTATCGACTTCAGTTCAGTCTATAAAAACTTGAATCCATATGGTAGAAACTTGAACCCATGTGGTAGAAACTTGAACCTATAAGGTAGAAAGTTTAATCCATATGGTAGAACCTGGGGCTCATGTACTGTTGCGGCCTGTCTCTGGAGAGGGGGGTGGAGGAGGCCATGATGTACGTGGGGGGGCGCCGCTTGTCCGGGAACGGGCTGATGCGCGAATAGTAGCGCCTTTCGATCACCTGCAATACCAGAATATAGTCTATCATACATACCTCATGTCGCCGCTATTGCTTACTGGTTACGGGGTAGGCAGAACGCCCAGTAATAGATATTTTCACGACAAATAACAGGTTCTCAGCCCATTTTGAGGTCTGAGAAGGAGGAGAGGTCTTTCTTTATAGAGTAGAAAAATAAATTAATCAATTTCCTTACCTTATCAAAAAACCTCGTAAGTTTCACTGAGTTGCTTGTGCCTGGCGCTAGTGACCTGAAACGAAATATAATGCAAATTAATTATTAACAAGGCAAGAAAACTCACTTTTCTTACACCTAAAGGTTACCTGGCAGAAATTGCTACTTTAGCAATAAGGCCGCCTATGTTGTACTTTTGTTATATTGTTATGTGTTTTACTGTTGTATGTGTCTCCTTAAGTGCAATAAAGTATTTTGAAATTAAAACAGAGAATACGAACACCCCTGAGGTTTTTGAAGGCAGAACCCCTCGTCATAAGTTAGAGCTGAAGCATGAAAAACTGTGGTTTAAGGTTCGACTAACTTTTCAACATTATAAGTTTTTTTTTTTTGCTGGTTTCCTCTCATCATCAAATGACATGCAAGGAACCTCACCTGGCTTGGTGGCAGTTGACAAATATCTCGTCAGCTCCGCACTGCTCCGCTATACTGCTCGACAACCTTCGGTATTGGTTCTTCCTCTGCTTTTCCTCAGCCAAATCAAACTTGGTCCCGATCACAAGGATAGGTATCTGCAACAGAGAAAAATATGGAATGCAGTAAGCAGGCAGATAGGTCTATACTAACATAACAAGTTGCTGCTTCGTGGTCTAGGTTCTGAGCCATGGGCTCCCAATCAGGAGGTCCTGGGTTAGATTCCCGATGATATTTGTCACGATTTGGTGATTTTGTGCGCATACGAATTGCCCCCATGTGTGGCATACTGTAAAGTTTCTTGCTGCTTCATTCATCTTCCAAGCATTTTTCCCGTATCTCTCGGGGTCGGCTACCTAATCTAGGGAATTGAACGAGGGAACCCAGAAGGGAAACCAGACCCAATCCTAGATTAGGTTACTCACAACTTTCGAATTTCTTCGTAAATTCGAAAACCGAAAAACACATAGGTACGTGGTGGGATTCGAACCACGACCTCCTGCACAGAAGGCCGCGGCCCTATCCACTACACCATCCGGGCTTGAGCTTTCTTGTGGTTCATTATTTAAAAAAAAAATTGCGACTACTTATGACGCTGTTAAATAGGATTTACCTGAGTAGAGCCAAGAAACTGTTCTGGATCAACATCGACGTGCTGCAGGGTGGGATTTGAGCTATCTTGGTTCAGGATCTCTGAAAGCCATTTCTGCAGGTTCACTTGACTCTTCCTATTTGTCAAGTCATGTACTAAAATTATTCCTGAAAATAACAATATTATTTTTTGTTAGCTAATTTGGTTCGAATAACTATGTACCTATATGGTTTGATACGATCAAAGTACGGTCGATCGACAAGAAAAACTAGATCAAATTATTAAAAGCTTATAGAAATAGAATAGGAATACATTTTAAGTTTAGTGTTTTAATAAACCAATGAACTGAACGAGGAGTTTCACGATGATACCGACCAAAACGCAAAGAGCAATGACGGAACTATCACGTGCTGTGCTATCACAGTAGTTGGAGCCAATCTTTGAGCCAGTATGTTGGCCAGTAGGTATACATACATGTTAAATAGAACTTAGCGATTTTAATAAAATTGTGGTAAGCATATTAGCTTGCAAACTTACCATGTGTTGGTTGATAAAACACATTCCTAGCATTTCTATGACCGTTTGACCCTCCAACATCCCACAACTCGACGAAAAACGTATTTTGTGCCTGAGTACCTTCCTTGTATTTGTGCAATTTCACTTCGACAGAACAACCCACCGTCCATCCTGGCGATAATAAAGGCTTGTTATGGGCTATCAAATATGTAAGCGACGTCTTTCCTACACCTGGAAAAATATGATAATAATGATAAAAAAAAAATTTATTTTTATAAACGCACAAAAAAAGTTTTAATTTTAGCGCCAAAATATTTTTTCTGTATGTTGGCTAACCTTGAAAACTGTCATGGCGACAATCATGTTAACAAACAACAAGTTGGGCTGTGAAGTTTTTAGTAATAGAAAAGTAATTATTGTAGTTTGAAGTGAAGTGTGCACTATAATCAAAAGACTGAATATTGATTTACCCGAATCGCCGAGAACGACGACTTTCACTTTCTCAATTGCAGCCATTTACAGGTAAATTTAGTTCGTACCAATTCTTCGCTTTTCGTCATTTGACGTTTTTTTGACACTATTGACACTATTGACAGCTAAGTCCGTTCAGTAAAATACGTTCATAAATTGATTGAACCGGAGCAACAACTATCTTAAAATTGTTTTATTTATTTACATTGTCGTATGATAATTTCTACATTCTTGCTAATGGGTCACCTCTTGCAAGACGCATTAGGTATAGAGACAAAGTTAACGCAATTATCCAAAATCAGGTTACGATCCTTTGGATTTAATTTAGCGATTGAAATGTATACCTTTACGACTTTGTGAATGTGTGTTTGTGTGTTCTTGTAAGAAAGCTATGACTGAATTGGAAATGAAAACTTTCCAAGGAAAAATTGGAAATGGAAAGAAAAAAAAATGAATATCAAACAAAACTGCACTGCTCAGTACTGCATACAAATTATGAACGTACCTACGCAATGCTACCAACCGTACGGACTTATTTTTTATCTCCCTTCCTTATCGCTCCTATAGCTCGGTCCTCTTCTAGCAAGTAGCGACATGGACGGAGACCAACGGAGACGGAGCGGAGAAACGCAAGCAAACTGAAAGAGAATTTCGTATTCAGTGTCGCGAAGTAAAATCAATAATAAATAATGTGACCGCCATTGTATATTCAATTGTGTTTAGCCATTCATAACTTTATAAAATGCAACGATATCGC
>JARACY010005260.1:0-22624 GCA_029255725.1 Scrobipalpa atriplicella | reverse complement strand
GTGTGATTGGGGCTGCTTGTTTTAAACCAAACGTAGATGCTTGTACTGCATTAGTTGCATCTAAAAACTTCTTTACTATATCTGCGCAAGTAGGACATGGTTTTTGGGACATTTTATCTTTGCAATGATCGCAAATGCCTCTGATGTCCTCCTTGGCCACATCTACGTTACTTCGTAGCATTTTTTGTATTTTTTTTGCCCTGTAGCGACATCGTAGGCAAGGCACTTCATTTATATCTGTAAAGAAAAACGTTAGGATAGCGCTTACAACATAGTTATGAACCGTTATCAATTCAACTTCTATCTTAGTGGGCTGATAAAATTCAGTCAAAACCTCAGCAAAAAAAGTAAACATGGCAAAAATTCTCGTATAAGCATCTCGAAAATTAAACTCTGTCAGATATCGAGTACCACTTATTTTATTACAATAAAACATTTGCAAGTGCTTCGCTCTTGTGAGCTTAGCTTGTTTGGATCGGAACGGAATCCAACTCTTTAAGAGTAGCCGGTTAGGCACAATCTTCGCAGGTTGGTCCTCCCCACAAGGGGGCCTTTCCCACGTGTATCCCTGTCGAGATAAAGCAATGTCTAGTGTTAAAGGCACTTCGGCCTTTGTGATGAAAGTGAGAGAAAACGAAACAAGGGGGAGGACCACTCTGCGTAGATTGTGCCTAACCGGCTACTCTTAAAGAGTTGGATTCCGTTCCGATCCAAACAAGCTAAGCTCACAAGAGCGAAGCACTTGCAAACCAACTGTCATACGGACACTTCCGCATCTGATGGCGAAACAGTTCTACTAAACAAACGAAGAACTGATGCGTTTCCTTTCATCACTAAGGCCAAAGTGCCTTTAACACTATTATACAATAAAACATAATTATTACAATTACATTATTACAATAAAATTAAAACTCTTTCAGATATCAAGGTACCACTTATACATAGAGTATCCATAATCATATTTGTTACTAATGCAGATTTTTATTTCAAATTAACTATGCTGAAAAATTTCTAAAAGCACTACACCAGCAAACTTACTGAGTTTAGGTAATATGTCCTCGGAACTCATTTTTTTTTCATTTCTGTTAATAATAATGAATACATTATTATGTGTATCATGGATGTGTCCTGGAAAAACTTCAGGGGCTTGTTGTGGGATCACCTGCAAGATAAACGCGATTCGGGGATTCGATTATTTTTTTGGTTCATTTTCGTAAACCAGACACAATTTTTGAGTCCAGAATCCGAAATCTATATCGCGTCGGAGTCAGGGCTTATTTAATTTTTTTGAGAATAGGTCTTAGTCTAGGGAGACTTACTTTAAAATTTCAGCGCACGAAAATTATTCGTTTTTGAGATATTATAATTTTTTGAAAATCTAAAAATTTGAATGGAAAATGATACATAGCTGCAATGTTTGACTAAACTATGGTCTCTGGGGGTTTTTTGTCGGATATTTTATTCCATAAAAAATGAGAATGTGCGCTCTTTGTAATCCAATAAAAATATCACAAATATCTCCAATACTGGATTTTTTATTTCAAAAACAAAAGTTCCGCTCTTACTGGGACATCCTTTATAACTGTTTAACACGGGTTGATTTGATAGTCATTTATAAAACGATAGATACCTTTTTTCCCGACGTTTCGGCAGAGTTGTATCAGCCATGGTCGCGAGCTGACAAGCATGGTCGCGGCTGATGAAACTCAGCCGAAACGTCGAGCAATAGGTATATCATATATCAAACCCTTACGTGCTTATTACCAGTTTTAGTCATTGTCTGTTGATTAACTTACTTTAGTCAAATATCGCCCTCATATCGCAATATAGACACCCCCAAGCTCTTTATATCTATGACTGGTTTGAAAGAGGCTTGCTTTGAGCAGTTTGCGCAACGCCACGTGTTCCTGAAACCAAATATTTATAAACCAGATCATCTACTACACCACTGGGCGGTCCATACAAATACAAACCACCGAAAATCTTACTACATGCGCAATAACATATTACGAGTTTGGAGTGGATATGTGTGTGTGCTGTCGCCTCAGTCGAGCCGGTTCGCGCACCGGTTGTTGGCATTCCCACCCCCGCGCGGAAATCTTACCTTATGTTTTAAGCGCTGGGGTGGGAGTGCCCCTTCTTTAGCTAACGCTAAAGAAGGGGCACTCCCACCCCAGCGCTTAAAACATAAGGTAAGATTTCCGCGCGGGGGTGGGAATGCCAACAACCGGTGCGCGAACCGGCTCGACTGAGGCGACAGCACACACACATATCCACTCCAAACTCGTAATATGTTATTGCGCATGTAGTAAGATTTTCGGTGGTTTGTATTTGTATGGACCGCCCAGTGGTGTAGTAGATGATCTGGTTTATAAATATTTGGTTTCAGGAACACGTGGCGTTGCGCAAACTGCTCAAAGCAAGCCTCTTTCAAACCAGTCATAGATATAAAGAGCTTGGGGGTGTCTATATTGCGATATGAGGGCGATATTTTGACTAAAGTAAGTTAATCAACAGACAATGACTAAAACTGGTAATAAGCACGTAAGGGTTTGATATATGATATACCTATTGCTCGACGTTTCGGCTGAGTTTCATCAGCCGCGACCATGCTTGTCAGCTCGCGACCATGGCTGATACAACTCTGCCGAAACGTCGGGAAAAAAGGTATCTATCGTTTTATAAATGACTATCAAATCAACCCGTGTTAAACAGTTATAAAGGATGTCCCAGTAAGAGCGGAACTTTTGTTTTTGAAATAAAAAATCCAGTATTGGAGATATTTGTGATATTTTTATTGGATTACAAAGAGCGCACATTCTCATTTTTTATGGAATAAAATATCCGACAAAAAACCCCCAGAGACCATAGTTTAGTCAAACATTGCAGCTATGTATCATTTTCCATTCAAATTTTTAGATTTTCAAAAAATTATAATATCTCAAAAACGAATAATTTTCGTGCGCTGAAATTTTAAAGTAAGTCTCCCTAGACTAAGACCTATTCTCAAAAAAATTAAATAAGCCCTGACTCCGACGCGATATAGATTTCGGATTCTGGACTCAAAAATTGTGTCTGGTTTACGAAAATGAACCAAAAAAATAATCGAATCCCCGAATCGCGTTTATCTTGCAGGTGATCCCACAACAAGCCCCTGAAGTTTTTCCAGGACACATCCATGATACACATAATAATGTATTCATTATTATTAACAGAAATGAAAAAAAAATGAGTTCCGAGGACATATTACCTAAACTCAGTAAGTTTGCTGGTGTAGTGCTTTTAGAAATTTTTCAGCATAGTTAATTTGAAATAAAAATCTGCATTAGTAACAAATATGATTATGGATACTCTATGTATAAGTGGTACCTTGATATCTGAAAGAGTTTTAATTTTATTGTAATAATGTAATTGTAATAATTATGTTTTATTGTATAATAGTGTTAAAGGCACTTTGGCCTTAGTGATGAAAGGAAACGCATCAGTTCTTCGTTTGTTTAGTAGAACTGTTTCGCCATCAGATGCGGAAGTGTCCGTATGACAGTTGGTTTGCAAGTGCTTCGCTCTTGTGAGCTTAGCTTGTTTGGATCGGAACGGAATCCAACTCTTTAAGAGTAGCCGGTTAGGCACAATCTACGCAGAGTGGTCCTCCCCCTTGTTTCGTTTTCTCTCACTTTCATCACAAAGGCCGAAGTGCCTTTAACACTAGACATTGCTTTATCTCGACAGGGATACACGTGGGAAAGGCCCCCTTGTGGGGAGGACCAACCTGCGAAGATTGTGCCTAACCGGCTACTCTTAAAGAGTTGGATTCCGTTCCGATCCAAACAAGCTAAGCTCACAAGAGCGAAGCACTTGCAAATGTTTTATTGTAATAAAATAAGTGGTACTCGATATCTGACAGAGTTTAATTTTCGAGATGCTTATACGAGAATTTTTGCCATGTTTACTTTTTTTGCTGAGGTTTTGACTGAATTTTATCAGCCCACTAAGATAGAAGTTGAATTGATAACGGTTCATAACTATGTTGTAAGCGCTATCCTAACGTTTTTCTTTACAGATATAAATGAAGTGCCTTGCCTACGATGTCGCTACAGGGCAAAAAAAATACAAAAAATGCTACGAAGTAACGTAGATGTGGCCAAGGAGGACATCAGAGGCATTTGCGATCATTGCAAAGATAAAATGTCCCAAAAACCATGTCCTACTTGCGCAGATATAGTAAAGAAGTTTTTAGATGCAACTAATGCAGTACAAGCATCTACGTTTGGTTTAAAACAAGCAGCCCCAATCACAGAACTTTTCAAGCCTACGACAATACCAGTCAAACATCGCCTTCAGAAAAAACCCTTTGAGTTTGGTTTAGCAGCAGGAGCAGCCGCCCCGTATTTCCGTGATCCCTTATCCACTATGGGAAAAGCGGAATCTGATGAAAAGTATTATCTTACCATGACGACACCAAGGTCTGCGACAGAACTTAAAAGAACCATACAGCCAGTAAAAGAACATTTCAAGCCTACGACAATAAAAGTTAAACATGACCTTGAGAAAAAACCCTTTGAGGACAAAAGAGAAGTACCACCTAAAATTTGTAAATTCCCATCAGATGAATCTATTATAACACCCTGTGTGACAACATTTTTGAATGCTGAAAAAGATATGAAAGGCAGTTTTAAATACGTTTTTTCTAGAGATGTTGAGAAAGAAAAAGGATTGACAAAAGCTGCATTAATTCTGGATACTCAGCAGAAATATCTTAAACAATTAGAAGAAATTAACAAAAAAAAAAGTAAAAAAATTACATCAAACTTAGATAAGACTGCTGCTAACAGAACAGATAAGTTAAAACAAAAAGCTCAAGATTTTGCGAGTGATGGATTTGATCATATATCAGAAGACGATAAGTTAAAAATTAAAGCTCAAGATTTTGAGAATGATGGGTTGTATAATATATCAGAAGACAATAATAAACTAAAGAAACTAAAAGAAGGACCTTCTTCGGTGAGCAGTACGTATTCAAAAGAAACAATAGGAAAAACTAAAAAAAAAAAAAAAACAGATAAACAAAAAGAAATTGTAGATGATACAGTTGGTAAGGAAAAGGTTGGTCTTCAGGATAAAGCAGAATCAAAAAAAGAACCCGTAGCAAAAACATCAAACGAAAAAGATATACCCAAAGATATGAAAGCTAAAATTTCAGAAGAAAAACGAGGTGATAAAGATAAAGACCGCGTTGGAAAACAAATAAACGATCAAGAAGAAGTCGGACAGCCGTCATACAAAGAAATAAAAACAACAAAAGGACAGGAAGATATTCGAAAACCTCCAATAGTAGGCGTGGAACCATCGTCAAGAGATTATGAGACCGTTACATATAAGGAAGATATCAGAAAGCAACCGTACAAAGATACAAAAGGCGAAAAAGATCAAAGGGACATTGAAAAACCATCCAAACAACATCCACCCAAAGATGTCAAAGAAAAAAAAGAGCCAGAACCAGAACGCATTAAAAAACCAAAGTCAAAGGACACAAAAGCAAAAACAGATCAGGAAAATATTGGAGAACCGCAGCCAAAAGATTCTAAAACCAAAAAAGATCCGACAGAAAAATCACCACCAAAACCACCGCAACAATTACTTAAAGATATCAGTCTCAAAAAAGGCATTGAAGATAGTGAAAACGTATTATCAACAGAAGCCAAAGCAAAAACGGAAGCAGAACGTATTGGGAAACCACCTTTAAAAGATGTAAAAGGAAAAAAATACCAGGACGATATTGGAGAACTGCAACCACCAAAAGATGTCAGCCTAAAAAAAGGTATTGAAGACACTGAAAAAATATTATCAAAAGAAGGCAAAGCGAAAAAGGAAGCAGAATATTTCGGAAAACCCTCATCAAACGAAGTAAAAGAAAAAAAAGATCAGGATTATATTGAAGAACCGCAATCAAAAGATTCAAGAACCAAAACAGATCAGAAAGACGAACAACCACTACCAAAACCACTGCAGCAACTAGCAAAAGATGCCAGTTTAAAAAGAGGCATTGAAGACACTGAAAAAATATTATCAAAAGAAGACAAAGCGAAAAAGGAATCAGAACATATCGGAACACCCTCTTCAAAAGAAAAAAAAGATCAGGATTATATTCGAGAAACGCAATCAAAAGATTCACAAACCAAGAAAGATCAAAAAGAAAAACCACTGCCAAAACCACCGCAGCAACCACCAAAAGATGCCAATTTAAAAAGAGGCATTGAAGACACTGAAAAAATATTATCAAAAGAAGACAAAGCGAAAAAGGAATCAGAACATATTGGAACATCCGCTTCAAAAGAAGTAAAAGTAAAAAAAGATCAGGATTATATTCGAGAAACGCAATCAAAAGATTCAAGAACCAAAACAGATCAGAAAGACGAACAACCACTACCAAAACCACTGCAGCAACTAGCAAAAGATGCCAGTTTAAAAAGAGGCATTGAAGACACTGAAAAAATATTATCAAAAGAAGACAAACTGAAAAAGGAATCAGAACATATTGGAACATCCGCTTCAAAAGAAGTAGAAGTAAAAAAAGATCAGGATTATATTCGAGAAACGCAATCAAAAGATTCACAAACCAAGAAAGATCAAAAAGAAAAACCACTGCCAAAACCACCGCAGCAACCACCAAAAGATGCCAGTTTAAAAAGAGGCATTGAAGACACTGAAAAAATATTATCAAAAGAAGACAAACTGAAAAAGGAATCAGAACATATTGGAACATCCACTTCAAAAGAAGTAAAAGTAAAAAAAGATCAGGATTATATTCGAGAAACGCAATCAAAAGATTCACAAACCAAGAAAGATCAAAAAGAAAAACCACTGCCAAAACCACCGCAGCAACCACCAAAAGATGCCAGTTTAAATGTAAAAAAACCTCAACTTTTAGATGATGATAGACAAGATAAACATGCACAGCGTAAAAAAGATATTATTGCTATTACTGAACGTTCCCCACCGATATTAAAATTAATACCACAAGAAGAAATTAAACTTGTTACCAAAGTATTGGATAGAAATCAAGTCCTAGCAGACTCATCGCCCCAAATTAAGGAAATGCAAGAACAATGTTTTCGCAAAGCGCAGGAAGACGCTGAGAAAAGATTTCAGTTACCAGAATTGCAAGTCGATCATAGTTTGTTCAAATTAAATGTAAAAAAACCTCAACTTTTAGATGATGATAGACAAGATAAACATGCACAGCGTAAAAAAGATATTATTGCTATTACTGAACGTTCCCCACCGATATTAAAATTAATACCACAAGAAGAAATTAAACTTGTTCCCAAAGTATTGGATAGAAATCAAGTCCTAGCAGACGCATCGCCCCAAATTAAGGAAATGCAAGAACAATGTTTTCGCAAAGCGCAGGAAGACGCTGAGAAAAGATTTCAGTTACCAGAATTTCAAGGCGATCGCGATCATTCTTTCTTCCAAATAAATTTAAAAAATCCTCAACTTTTAGATGAAGATAGACCTGTTAAGAAAAAGTTTGATTTAAATCAATTTGTGTCCAAAAGTATCAATAGAGGGTTATTAGCTGAAAATTTATTAAAGAAGATCGGCGAGAAATACAAAGAAAAAAAACAAAAGATTGATAAGGAAAAACAAAAGCATGAAGCTAAATATAAAATTCGTTCAGCTTTGAAGCATTCTCTTACTACTTCTTTTAGTATTGATTCTGATTTAGAATTGGATCTTGAAAGTGTAACGAACTTGAAAAAAGATAAACGTGTGCGGTATAAAATAAAGTATACCAACATTGTCAGAGATGTTCCTGAAAAACCGAAGAGGAAATTAGAGCCAGACCCAATTTTGTATCACGCTGTGAAAAATGGTGAGCCTTTATTAGTTCAAGACCTGGAAGGGGCAGGTGAACCTGAGGTAAGGATAACTGAATTTATTTTATTTTATTAAGCCTTTTACTTCGTGGACACATATTGCGTAATTTTTTGGAAAATAAGCTCATAACAACAAGATCAAGGTGTCTCTTTCCTTATTTCTTGGAAATATTACACTTTTGGCGAGTGACGTAGTACAGAAAACACGATGATACGTTCAGTTCACCCACACAACATTTATTAGCGTGTCGGTTTGTGTTACACCATGTACAGCGTAGAATAGTACATTACTTAAGAAGCCAAAAATAAAGAAGGCCGAGACGCAGTCGAGGCCTTCCAATGTAAACGAGACCATACATTGCTATTTTGGCTGAGATTAGTACAGTACATTTCTCTTTTTTGCGAAGAAACAATATCAATAAACTTAAAAATAAACATTAAACTTGCAATTCTTCCATAATATTGTAAAATTCAAAATTAGAATGGCGCCTATGACATGCGCACATTCCATTCATTCATTCATTCTATATTTTTTTATTTGCGCATCAGCCTTTAAAAAATTTATAACGTGAACTTAAAAACACCTAATCCATACTTTAAAGACCTCATGCAGAGGTCGTTAATGGTCATTAATGTCGTTTGGAGAAATTGCTGGCCGCTGCGAACTTGAGGATCGAAAAGAGTGAATGTACTGCTTCTTTTTTTTAAATAATGAAGCTATTCCCTAGCAAATGGGAGAAAATAATATTCACATGCAAAACTTATAAATAACCTAACAACGAAATATTACACGACTAGTTCAGACTAGGGATGAGGGTTCAACATGCTCTCGGGATGCGGCAGCCTTCACCTCGCCGCTCCAGTCAGCCCGCGACCACGGCCGTTGCAACACGTTAGCCTAAACGTCGGGTGAACACAGGTATGTATCGTTTTATAAATGCCTATCAATCCCATACTCGCTAAAAAACCCGTTATATAACAATTATAATGTGCACAAAGCGTGAAAGTCTGAAACAATTACTATCTTGGTTGTTATATTATTACTCTTTTATTCAGGAAGGAGATCCAGAAAATTGTTCAGGGATAATACGGTATAAGCTGTCAGATCGATCTTATATCGCTAAAGGGTGGACACTTTTGCCGACGGAAAAAATTGTCCGACAGGTCAGAGAAAAGCTTTTGTATTATGGTAACCATTCAAGGCATTTGTTATTGTTTCTGAATTTTTTAGTTTCGAAGGACAGTTAACCCTTATATTTATTATTTTTAATTAGAAAATGGATGATTATGAAATGGATTTGCTCTTGACGCCAGTCTAGGTCGGAAGCGACAGAGACGATGTCGACGATGGAACAAGCTCACCCAGAAGATGCCTGTTCACTCTAACTTTCCATCTATTAACTAAACAGTATTTTAGGAATTCGCCTTGTTCAAAAAAAAAACATATTTATTTTATATTTTTTTCTGAATCTTTATGTAGTTTTTATTCTACACAAGAAACCAAATCTTATGTTACGTTGTGACGTCACGCGTGTACAGTTACTTAAATTATAAAATTAATAAAAATAATGGCTGATCTAAAACCGAAAACCATGGAATTAGTTTTTTAAATTACGTAAAGATTCAGAAAAAAATATTAAAAAAAAATATGTTTTTTTATTTGAACAAGGCGAATTGCCGTCTTCCAGTTCCAGGATGGGTCGACATCGACACAACACAACACAACAGGTGTAATTTAATGAAATTTTACCAATTGTGGTGGTTTGTGATTGATTTTTTATCGCTTTTAGCTAAATATATACAAAGTTCGGCCTGCAAACCCAGAGTTTGACTGGTTCAACCACAACAGAACGAAGGGAAGTCTTCAATACAGCACCGGAGAGACACTAGCCAAGTTTGATGAGGACGGGCGCGGCCGGTTGTACTACAGGAATGGCAGACTCGCGCTTGACTATTATGATTGTGAAGGTTAATACAAAATTTATAAAGTTATCCTCAAATACCTAGATTATCATATTTATTGCCCCTAGAATTTAACTGTACTAGATTAATGTAATTTATAATATTAGGCGTTATTTTGCGCTAGTCCATCATATCATAACATAGGATAGAAAAAATATTTGGCTACTTCCACTCAAGTAATGGATGCACCATGTGCATTTATTTGCGGGTAGGCGGGCGGTGCACTTGACTATCACTTGAGCGAAAGTAGCTAAATATTTTTTCCATCTCATGTTGTAACAGAGATTTAGTCGCTGAATGCCTCAGTATGGTATTCCAAAACTAATTGCCTCCGTGGTCTAGCGGTCTGAGGCTCAGACCATCTGAGCCATGGGCTCACGACCCGGAGGTCCCGGGTTCAATTTCCGGCGGGGGACAACGACTTTGTTGTTGTTGTTTCTAGTTTGGTTAGGAAATTGCAAGCTGATCACCTGATTGTCCGAAAAGTAAGATGATCCATGCTATCGATTCGTGGAGGGCACAACTTAACTAAATCTTGCCTAAAATTATTGCCATCCTTTCCTGTTCTCTAGCTAGGTATAGACTTATATTAGTTAAGTCGTGATTTTTGCAACTACGAATTGCTGCCAATGTAAGTAAATACTCGGTCCTGTTTTGCTAATGATTTCTCTCTGTCAGTCAATCTGTCCCATCAGAATAAGAGATTGAAGGAATAAAGAGTCCACTTGTGTGTAGCGCAAACACTTGGGCACCAAAAACTAGTCCCGCGCAGTTGGCTGATCTCTGGGAAACTAGCCGTCATCACCGAAAATTGCTCGAAGTACTATATTATATTATTTGTTGCAGAAGCGAATGCCCAGCAGCGGTTCGTGGTGTACAGCAGCGGGGAATCGAACGAGCAACATCGCTCGCTCCCGGTGACCGTGCTCGCCATGTTCGACTACCTCGGCAGCGGCGTCGTGTTCGACCATAACGGCAAGATAAGGTAATTTTCTCCCACTTACTTGGAAATAGCTGAATTAATTAAAAAAATAAACGTGAATTCGCTCTATTCTGAAGCGAACAGAAGTTCATAATGACCAGCAATTTCACAGGTTTATAGTCTTTTATTAAAGTACACGCTATTACGGATGAAGTGTTTTAAGTTCACAACCTTTTCAGTAATGTACTATTTTGTATTCGATTTTTCCTCCAACACCTGTTTTAAATCAGTCATTACAACATTATTTACTACTGTAATATAAAAAAGAGCGTGTGTGCCGAGCACATGTGTTGAAGTGAAACTTCTTTGACATTATTGACATTTCGACTTCCGTCCCCCGCTGTGACGTTTTTCCGTCACCCGACCTTGAAATTATCCTTTCAGCCCTACTCAGTGAGTCTAATTAGCTCACTAGCTATACTCTCAACTCAACGCGTCTAAAGAAGTTTCACTTCAATATTTTTCACTATATTTTTTACAGAATCAAGTACAATCAGACGGAGGGTGTGGTTCTTGATCGCGGATTAGGTCCTGTGAGTCACTGGAAGTGGCATACGCTAAACGATCCTCCCATACTAAGACGAGTCATGATCAACACGACGATCAAAGATCCAGATATACAAAAACTAGGAGAGGATGAACACAAAGACCGACTCTCTGATGAATATATGCTGAAAGTAGAACTAGAAAACTTCGTTAAAGAGAAAAAAAAGAAGCTGAACCAGGATTTTCAGCCTTTCCAAGTCAAAATGAAATCACTAAAAATCAATGATCAGTTTTCTTTAAAAATCTTAGATCAAGCGCATGTCTACTTATATTTTAATGATGGATCTTCGCACGTTAAAATAAATTTGGGAATGATTTTAGATAACAAACAGATAATAGACACTGAGACGTCAGATTACGTTGAGGTTTCGAATAGTTTAGAAAAGGCTATACCAAAGACTGATAGTCTTTTAGAGCTTCAGAACAACATACAACAAGTTCGTCGTTGCGAGCAGATGCGGGTAGCGTATAACGAGAGAGTGCAGCGGACGGTCCCAGTGTGCAGTGCTGATAAACTTGTGTCAGCATTATCGAAGCCTTTGCGTCCACCACTGGGAACCACGAGTCCTGCGTCAACCGAACAGGCAAATGTGCAAAAGAAACCTTTGCAGAGCAATTTGTATTATGATACGCGTTTAATTTAGATTTGTTTTAAGGCAATATTTTGTAGTTCCAATGTCGTATCAAAATGTAGAATGTAGACATATTTTGTAATTGTGTATTTTTTAATATGTTTAATGTTATGTTATGATTATGATGTAGCTTATTAAAATTCTTAATTTAAGATGATTCTTTTTTTATCACACGATACTACTTCGTTTAATTTATTCCCTTATAATGCGGGAGCTGGGAGCTGGCTGGCGTGCCGTTGTATGTGCCCGAAGTTTCGTTGCGGGCCTTTGTTAAATACGTATAGGAGTATTTAAGGCAGTAGTCTTGTTCGTTCGGTTGACCAAACTAGCCCGCACCCATATTCAGTGACAAATGGTTCGGTTAACTGGGCCAACAGGTCATAATTTGTTTTTCCCACTTTCACCTCAAAAAGAGCACATTTCCCGCCTAAATTCAGTAAGGAAAAGGCCATTTTTACCCGACTGCGCTACGCAAAGGAGGGTAATGTGTTTATCAGCCTATGTATGTATGTATGTATGTATGTATGTGTGTATGTTTGTTCCTTTGCGCCACTCTAGAGACCAAACGCGTAGGCCGATTTTAATGATTCATACGTCAATCGATTCGTCTTAACCATGCGAGTGTCACTGAAGACATGATTTTGATCAACTTTTAATATGGTGACAAACAGACGCCATTTTGTAAAAATAAAAAAATTGGCAAACTATATTGAGTGGGGTGTCGTTGAATAGGTATTTCAAAATTAGTTTGAGGTTTCTAACACCATTTTTCGTTTCGAGTGGCCATTAAGGATTTACAACGATTTAAAGTTTGTTAATAATCATTTCTCGAGTTCCGTCTCAGTATAACTAAAACTAAAAAGTATAAAATAAAATTTTAAATTAAAAAATCAAAAAACCCAACTGCGTAGGTAATATTAGGTACTTACTTAATTTATAAAATTTACCTTTAAAAAGATAAAAACAAGTAGATCTATTTCTGTCTCAAAACCAACACCTCGTCGTTACACCCTAAGATCTGCTGCAAAATCTTACAAAAATCTCATGCAGTCGGAGGCAATATATGATTTAATTGTAAATACCAACTTATAGAACATATTGCTTCCGACTGCATGAGATTTTTGTAAGATTTTGCAGCAGATCTTAGGGTGTAACGACGAGGTGTTGGTTTTGAGACAGAAATAGATCTACTTGTTTTTATCTTTTTAAAGGTAAATTTTATAAATTAAGTAAGTACCTAATATTACCTACGCAGTTGGGTTTTTTGATTTTTTAATTTAAAATTTTATTCTTAAGAGAGACCAAGTAGCTTTTTAATTTTATTAAATGAGGCAAAGGTATGTCATTTTTTGACACAACTGGTATCCAAATGGTTTTTTTCTTTTTTTTATTTGGTCTCTTGGGGGTGCGTTCTGAAAATTGATGCAACCTAAAATTTTATTTTGTAGACTATTTTGTTACGTTTTACTGTCTTGTAAAGTATTAAATTTTAATGTTTAAATATATTATTATTGTTGTAATTAATTTGATTTGTATTAAAAAGATAAAATTAATAACATTACATGCTAATTTTAGAATCATTTTACGTCTGCTTAATTTATTTTTTAAGTGTTGTTGCAATTTCCGAACGCAACTTTTCGAATAAAAAAGTAATAATGGCATTTTCTCCTAATTTCACACCTCAATATTTTCTCACTGAAAGTGGGAAAAGTTGTATGTATCACACGAGAGCGAATTCATTTACATCTCGTGCTTTGAATCCTTCGGTGAGCTCAGGATACTATTTTTTAATCACTCGCTACGCTCGTGATTCAATTTTAGTATCCTTCGCTACCTCAGGATTCAAAATCAGCACTCGCAGTAAAAACGAACTTCCCTCTCTTGTTGAACAAATAACTATTTCATAGAAATATTTGTTTTTCCACGTTTATTTTGTTTGTACTATAGTTTTTTTAGGTTTAACTACTATTGAGAAAGGCATATTCTATATTCTTCTTCTAGTAAGTATGAACTAATAAAAGATATCGGTACGATATCAGTGGCTCGGTGACACGTTTTACTGAAACAGGACGGATGGTGACTCGTGGTCACACCAGGTAGCCACATCAGTGTGATCAACAGTAATTTTTATTCTAGTTAGTCACACCAGAGAAATTCCCTCGTTGCCAGTGGTCCACCTGCTTGGTCCACTTAGGTGTAAGTACTTACCACAGGTTGTGTATGAATAGTTACTCTGTGCCACAGGTAATTTTTTTTTCTCGTGGTCCACCCACCAGCGACTTTCTCTAATCAGTGGGTCCACCCATGTTCACCTGGGTGTACAACGGACAAATTTTATCACATCTACCGATGGTTCACCTTTTAAATGATGAATTCATTAAAGCCCGTATTTATAATCAGCTCTCAAGAGTGACAGCTAGTTTGAGTTTGAATCAGAAATGTAATTTCAGTACAAAACGACCTGTCAAATCCACACTTAATATTGCTCTCTTGAGATCGCTTTATAAATACGAGCCTAAATGTGTTTGGTGTTCTTTGTGGTTGTTTCTGTGTTTGTATGTTCTTTGTGATGTCCATGACCCCTCTCAATGGAACAACTGCGAATGATTGTGCGTGTTTTTTACCTTTATTCCCAGATTCCCATCCGAGCTTGTCTACTCTATATCACCTTAATGGGGACGAACATTCCCGGTGGTTCCAAAAGATTGTCTCCTTCAACACCATAATCAATGAAACTACTGCGAATGATTGACATTTAGTACACCTGACGACACTTCGGTAAAGTTTTGCTATATTCCTATTTTGACTGTTTTTAGATGAATGGGAACTAAATCACGAGTGATGGATTTTTTATTTTTTTACTTTTGCGACATACTGGGGAGTGCAGCAGTTTCTCCCAGCAGCTTGGTGATAAAGTTGGGTTCATCGGGTCGATCGATTCGAAACCCACACAACAGAAAAAAGCTGTCGTGGTTATTTTCACTATAACTATAAGACATTTTACGGGTTTCTTAACGCGATTTAAATATTTTATGAGTTCGATTTAAATATGTATGAGACTAGACAGATGTCTGTCCCTAAATCTACCCGCAGTTTTTCTAGTTTACCCGTGATCATGATGCTTGTAACAGAATAGAAATATCGGTAACTCATAAAATATTTAAATCGCGGTAAGAAACCCGTAAAATATCTCATAGTTAGAGTTCCAAAAATTAGACTGAAATATAATAACAATCTTTCTAAAAAAATTAAATACTTTATAATTATTATAATGAATACAAAACCTAACTAACTAAAAATAAAACACACATTAATCTTCAAAATATTTATAAAGCTAAAATTACATCTAAAAATAAACTCTTATTCATATTTTCATTACTCAAGTAATGGCTCGCATTATTTTGGCTAATACCATTTCCCTTAAAATGGTTAATTTTACTATAACTGAAAATCAAATTATTTTTCATCCCATCTATTCAAAAACGACGACTTTAATCGCATATAAGTGCGCCTAAAGTTGATGCTTCTATGGCCCGTATTTATGAACACCACTTGAGACTGACAGCCAGTTTGAGTGCGTATCAGAAATGTCATTTCAGTACAAAATGACCTGTCAAATCCATACTTAATATTGCTCTCAATCTTGAGATCGCTTTATAAATGCGAGCCTATATAAGCTAAAACGTAGTGATTATATGCTCAGTGATATTTATAAGCAACATAGGTACTATTACTCTACTCTTTGCTAGAGACTGTCCCAGCCGGGTAAAAATGAGACTTTAATCCTCTTTATGAAAATAATTTGGAACATCATTTTTTTTCTTGATTTGGCATGAAGCGGAACGGAACGAAAACAAAATAGATGTCGAATTCAAATTATGGTATGAATTAACGGCGACGGCTGATTAAAAAAAAAAACAAATTGAAAATGCACGAACTACGGCACGTAGGCAGCAGGGTTTTATAGGGAGCCCGTGTTTTCGACACTTTTTACGAATTATGAAATAATTCTTCTAGCAGTGAAAGTACCTATAACATTCTTATTCTATAATATTTACAGCTACAAGTGTTAGTTAGGTGCTTTTTTTCTCATAGATGGGGATGAAAATTAGAGTGTATCACTCAGGAGCAAAAATCCCTCACTTCGCTCTGGATTCAAAAAAGCGCCCTCGCCTTAAAAATATTATATTGCTCCCACGTGATAAAATTTACTATTCTTAAACATGAGCTTATTCAAAGTTTTCGTCCTTATTCATAGTTTGACAACCGATTAACCGCAATGAGAATGTAATACCTGGTGTAAGGGACAACGTACCAGAAACTGATAGTGATAGGGGTTGCTCTGCTCAGTCAACGATAATGAACCACCAGGAAATTCTTTCAGGAGATGTTTTTTTTTTTTCGCTTTTCCATATAAACCCCTATCAGTTTCTGGTATGCTGTCCCTTACACCCGGTATAGTTTTATTGTATCGAAATAAGCCTAGTACCGTTTCTTACCGTTAGTTAATATTATATTTTCTTTGCCGTAACACATGTTGTACGCCAACGGTTCCCTTGATGCTGGATCACAATTCTGCGGGCACGTGGCCAGTGGAGGCCGCAAAGGCTTCGACACAGCAGAAATCAATCTATCAGCACTGCACACTGGAACAGACGGCTTCAACCTCTCGTTATACCTCACCCTCATGTTCTCACAGCGTCGAACCTGCTTTATGTTGTTCTGAAGTTCCATTAGACTTTCAGTTTTAGGAAGATTCTGTTCCAAACTAATCGCCACCTCAGTATAATCTGCTGTTTCCGTGTCTATTATCTCGTGACTGTCTAAAACCATCCCCAAGTTTATTTTGATATGCGTTGAGCCATCTTTAAAAATTAAATAGACATGAGCTTGATCTAAGATTTTTAGAGAAAACTGGTCGTTAATTTTTAATGATTTCATGCTGATTTGAAAAGGCTGGAATTTCTGATTCGTCTTTCTTTGTTTCTCTTTGACGAAGTTGTTTAGTTCGATTTGCAGCATTTCTTCGTCGTCCACACGTTCTGTTTCGTCTCCTCCAAGTTCCATTATAGTTGGGTCTGGTGGTACCGAGCATGTTTCGATCATGACTTGTTTCAGTATGGGAGGGTCGTTCAGCGTGTGCCACTTCCATCTAGTCACCGGTCCTATTCCGCGATCCAGAATCACACCCTCCGTCTGATTGTACTTGACCCTGTCGACAAAATACATAATCATTAATTTATTCTTTCAGAAACTAAGGGCTCTTCTTCTGTAAAATCCGATCTGAAGATTTGATAAAATATTACAATGGACAAGACTCCTAGGTTCGAATATCACGTTATAACATACCTTATATTAGTGTTTAGATCATGTAGATTACCCTAGTTTTTATTTCAGCTCGATACATGCAGTATTTCCAGAGATATGACCGCGAGAAGTTAATGCATCTTTTTTCAATTTCTGAAATTACGGGTGCTCGCGGTGTCGCCGATGTGACGTCATCTTTAAACATGCCGCGGCGGCGAACTGTGAAAGCGGCGTATGCAGTACTGTGGTTTATATTGCGTTATATTTGTTTCACGCATAGAAATATTAATTTTCACGCAAATATTTTGTTATTCTGAGTTGTGAACTGCCTCTGTGGTCTAGTAGTCCTGCTCCCGAATGTCTACTAAGCTCTCAATCCGCAGGTCGTGTATTCGATTCCCACGGGGGGATCATAAAGTTGATATATGTTAATTTATTACTTTGTAGGAATTTTCTCAGTTTGGTTATGACGTTATAGGCTGCATCACCTGACGTAAAATAAAAAAATCCGCTCCTCGGAAGGCACGTGAAGGTGGCAGGCCCGATCGTTGTCTTTGATAGTGGTAGTTACACAAACCATGATAGAGGCATATTAGGTGAACTATTTAGGCGGTTTAAAAACTCTGTCATAAGGTTTTATCATAGTTGTAAACCTCTGACATCAGTGTTCATCATAGTTTTTAACCTCTGACATGTAATTTTTGAGACTAAGGCTCGTATTTATAAAGCGATCTCAAGATTGAGAGCAATATTGAGTGCGGATTTGACAGGTAATTTTGTACTGGAATGACATTTCTGATACGAACTCAAACTCGCTGTCACTCTTGAGAGCTGATTATAAATACCGGCCTTAGTTATTTTTTCAAGATGGTGATCATACTAAAATATCTCGTTTAAAGTATATTTAGTAGTCCCGTCTAACAACCCCGGCACGCGGGCTGCTACATTAAGTAGCTTTAAAATATTAATAAGTCCTATGACGGCAGGCAATCTCCTTCCCGAATAACATTCAAAAACTAAAAAATATTTGCGGATCGCCATAATTTTTTTGGATTAAAATATATAGGTACCTTTCGCAGATATAGATTAAAGACAACGATCGGGACTGCCACCTTAACGTGCTTTCGAGGATCTTTCATTTTATTATACAGGGTGTAAAAAAAAGTACTAATTATATTCCTTTAAACCACATGTTCTATTAATGATACCAAACAACTTTCCCAAAGCACAAAAATTTTAGCTCGATTTTTTTTTTGCCTTTTCCATACAAAGATGCTCTCCGGGATCTGCAGTTTTGTATGGAAAAGGCAATTTTTTCTTCGAGCGAAAATTTTTGTGAAACTTTGGGAAAGTTGTTTGGTATCATTAGTAGAACATGTGGTTTAAAGGAACCTAGTACTTTTTTTACACCCTGTATAATATCAGGTGATGATGCTGCAGCCCTACAATGTCCTAATCAACTGAGGAAAACTCACAAAATAGTACATTGACAAATATCAACTTTCGCGATTTAAACTACTATACATACTTACTAGTACTACGTAGTGCACCGCGTTTAAAGATGACGTCACTGCGAGCGATTGAATATTGGGCCGTCTGCCACTCTCTTCGTGCGGAAGAGCTCACTTTGAGCTTTAATATCTCAGTCATTAATAAAGATATTAAAAAACTAAAAACAGAATAATTTTTCTAATTTTTTGGAGAATTTTTCCAAAAAAAAAAAAAAAAGAAGGAGCAAGGTTCATTCTTAAATATTTTACTGTCACATTGCTTGTAGGACCAACACGGGCTAGGGTAGGAATTCACAGACTGGTAAACGAAGTAATAGTAGTCCAAGGTGGTGGTGATGGCTAATATGGCTTAGATAAGGTTCTAGAGCAGACCCATAGGTAAAATCTCATGATCACAGTGAGGGACTGCTTCCCGCAAACTCCAAACTAATTATTTGTTCCAACTTCCAATCAGTCTTAGGTGAATCTGAAGTACCTACCTAAAGCCAAGATAAGATCCAAAACAGACCCATCAAAAATATCTCATATATTGTAATGATCATTGATCACACCTTATCTTGCCGTTATGGTCAAACACGACGCCGCTGCCGAGGTAGTCGAACATGGCGAGCACGGTCACCGGGAGCGAGCGACATCGCTCGTTCGATTCCCCGCTGCTGTACACCACGAACCGCTGCTGGGCATTCGCTTCTGCAACACAAAAGTACCTACATATGGTCTTCTTCAATTTGAACTTTGGCTTAAAAAAATCTCCATCATTCTTCAACTACACGATATTATTTTTGATCGATCGACCCGAAGAATCTTGGTGTCAGAGTTTCTTAATAGCACAGCTAATAGGCCTCGGACATGATATGGTTTGTGGGACCCCGAAGCATGGAATCTTTTTTCGTACAGACAATCAGGTTATTCAGCCTGCAAAGTCCTAACCAAACTGGGGAAAATCTCACAAAGTGATAAATTAATAAATATGTACCTAGGTATATCAACTTTGTGTTCCCGTGTGTCCCCCTGGAAATTGAACGCAGTCACCATCAATCGTGAGCCCCACTATACCACGGAGGAGAGGCAGAGAAATAAATACCATCCATAATAATAATAATAAATAATTAACGCCAAGTCTTCCGTAATTTTTGTTTATTGTAATTTATTTTTGTTATCTACCTTTGAGATTATTTGTGCCTCAAGACTTGTCGATATCATATTTATAAGGTTTGAAGATAGAAGAAAAATAAAATTGAACCAACCTTCACAATCATAATAGTCAAGTGCGAGTCGGCCATTCCTGTAGTACAAGCGGCCCCGGCCGTCCTCATTAAACTTGGCTAGTGTCTCTCCGGTGCAGTATTGAAGACTTCCCTTCTTTCTGTTGTGATTGAACCAGTCAAACTCTGGGTTCGTGGGCCGCACTTTATATACGTTAAGCTAAAATCAAAGCTTAATTACTCATCAATTTAAGAGAATTATCATTAGCTGTTGTATTTCTGTCTCCATTTTATTCAAATTTAGAAAGTGACAAGACCAAACTAAAATAAGTTGTGTCTGCAACAGATATTTTAAAATTTTAATAAATTTCGCACCGTTCGAACAATCTTTTCTGTTGGCAATATTGTCCATCCTTTACTAATAAATGAACGATCCGATAGCTGATAACGCAACACTCTTCCTATTGTTGCTTCCGTTGCTTCCTGTTCCAAAACAAAAATTAATTATTATTTAGATTTCAGACTTGAAACACGAGCAAAGAATACGTCAATAAAAAATATTTACACTTTTTGCTGTATAATCAGAAGAAGTAAAGGAGATATCTGTGCAGGGCCACTCGAAACGGATGAAGATATTTTTGGAAGCGTGAAAGGCTCTCTATGGCCTTTCTGATGAGTGTCTGAGATAAGGGCGTATGGTCAACAAAGAACCGATGCATTTCATATTCTTCAACACTCATCAGAAAGGCTATAGTATATAGCCTTTTACGCTTAACATTGAATTTTCTCGACTGAGATACATGTGGGATGTGAGAAACTTGCGAGGATGACCAGACAACTCTGCGGAGATCACGCCCAAAGTGCCCAAAGGCTGCTCCGCTGTGTGAGCGACTAAGGTTGTCGAGAGGTGAGACTGCGGGGCGCCAGATCGTGGTGTTCCAGTCAGCAGGCCCCCGGCGTTATGACATTTTACACTTCCAACCTGGAGCAAAGGTTCCGCTCTTGCGTACTCCACTCCTGGAGGGCCAACGAAGGCAAGCCAGGAGGTGAGGGCCAAATGAATCCGGGCCCTCGGAGCTGGGGGTCCGGGGTGTCGCCACGCACCAGCAGCTCGCCACAAGCTGCCCCTCCGGGGACTGACTGCACCACCGAGGGTGGTGGGCGGTGGGGTCGTCAATTCCCTACGCCTTTTTATTATTATTTGTAGGTATACTTTTCAGTATCACGGGTCCACAGGGACCCGGTCCTTTGAGGCATACGTGGGGCCGAAGCCAACAGCGCAGAGGCCTTTTTATACCAAATAATGTATTGTGATGTGTACATCATGCGGATACTCGCTCTGCCTGCACTATAGAAATACAACCAGAGCCAGCACCCGCCTGATGCAAGGGCTATTGCAGAGAATGGAAGGATAACTAGGTCTATGGGGATGGATTTAGCTGGACCGGTTGCTGGGATATTGATTGAGACAACGGGACGCCTGCCAAATCAAATGTCTCAATCTTGATAATCTTGACAGACGGTGACTCGCCTCCCGCTAGATGGGCCTCCACTACTTGGCGGAAAATGCCGGGACGCAACATTGGCGCGGGCGGCTAGGGGTGTCGAGAGGTGTACACCGCTTTCTGCACAGTGATGCGGCATTGGCCTGCATATGCCACTGTACCAACTCGCGACTTACGCATATTTCACTTCCACCCCTCAAGTCCGAGCGGAGGCTCGAACTCTAGCGGCCCCACTCCGGCCGGCCAACTAAGGCAAGCCAGAGGTGAGAGTCCTGGCCTTGGGGCTCCACTCCGGCAAGCCGGAGGCGGCCAGTCTACACTCTCGGGGAAATGATCGGGTCCGTAAGGTCGCCAACCTTAACAACTCGCCACAAGCTGCCCTACGGGTAGCTAAAGGGTGTCGAGAGGTGTACACCGCTTTCTGCACAGGGATGCGGCATGGGCCAGCATATGTACCAACTCGCGACTTATGCATATTTCACTTCCACCCTTCGAGTGAATACTCTTGCAACTCCACTCTATACCCAGAAGTATCTCGGGTCCGTGGTGGCGCTACTCACCAACAGCTTGCCAAAGCTGCCCTGCGGGGTATTATTATTATTATTATAGATACCTTAATGGAGTAGCAACCTTATGGGGTGTAGAAACAATGTTTAGAAATTAAACTCGCGGGCAAAATCTAGTAAAATTATATGGCGTTAAAGTATGTGGTCAACATATGGTCCTCTGTCCGTCTAGGATTATTGTGAATTATAAGTTTTTCATACATTTCATTTGCTTACTAGTGGACTCGACAGACGTTGTATTTTCAGTCCCAACGTTAGCTTTTGGTTGGTGGGAAAATAATTATTAATTTATTGGTCTGTCTCTTCTGACCCTACCATCACTACCGTTCCTATCGTCCCTCCTATTAAGGCTCGTATTTATAAAGCGATCTCAAGTTTGAGAGCGATATTAAGTATGGATTTGACAGGTCGTTTTGTACTGAAGTGACATTTCAGATACGAACTCAAACTCGCTGTCACTCTTGAGAGCTGATTATAAATACGGGCCTAAATGCTGTTCCTTTGTGGCTCACCAAATTTTATGATTGC
>JARACY010005259.1:0-22626 GCA_029255725.1 Scrobipalpa atriplicella | reverse complement strand
TGCGACTCCAACTTCCTGCCACGCAAAAATCTGGCAAGAATCGAAAAAAATATTGAAAACTATGACATTCATCAATCCAATAAAAAAAACGAACGAATATGTTCCGACGTTGAAAAACTGGGTATGGACACTGGAAGGTATGGAACTATTATTAAAAAAATTGAACAGGGATTACAACATTTCATCAGTTTGGTTGCGGCATCTCAATCAGGACCCAATTGAGAACTTTTTTGGGTCTATAAGAAGCCACGGATGCCGCAACGTAAATCCTACACCCGAAAAGTTTGAATTCGCTTTTACTACATTATTAGTAAATAGCCTGTCCAGTGCCCATGCCCCAGGGGCAAATTGTCAAATAGATGATTGTTATGCGCTTCACGAAGTTATCATCACAAAAGGACAAGTCAAAAATACAAGTTGTGATTTGGAAAATATTCCAGACATAACAATTACACCACTTGAAGAAAAGAATGACCCTCGTCAAATAGGAGGCCTGCAGTACGTGACTGGATATTTTGCAAGAAATTCAAAAAAACGTATCTTCAAGGGGTGTAAACAATGTGTAAATGATTTAATCGCTGACGATGAAGCAGAGTATTTAAAGTACCGGGAATACGCTAGTAAAAAATGGCTTTGTAGTCCCTCAGATTCACTTATAAGATGTGTTTCAGATGTGCAGGATATAAATTATAGTATAATAAAAGAAAACTTAGAAAAACATAACTTACGGGAGTTACTAAAAACCTATATACTAATGTACATAGAGTTTGATTTTATTAAATGTGAAGAACATAAAGAAGAGTTAATTGTTTATTTAATCAACATATCCTGCAGATTTTTCATCTATAACTACGTTAAAGAAATCAATAAAATATTAACCAACAGGAGGGAATGTGATGATGACAGCGACAAATTTAAAATGAAGGCTAAAAAGTTGTACATGAAATGTTTTAAAAGAAAAAAATAAAAACATGATAACTTCTGTATCCTTTTGTTTTAATTTTATTCCAAAGAACTTCAACCGTTCTATAAGGCTCTACATAAAATATTTCTGTTTTAGATGGCTTCTTCTTCTTCTTCTTCTTCTTCAATTTAAGAGCAGCGCTCTTGTCGGTGGAGCATTCGCCATCGCTCCCGGTCCAATGCCAGTTCTTAGAAGGCTTAAACAGGAATATTTCAAATGTAGAGCTTTATAGAACAGCCAAACAAAAATCATAATTAATTGGATCTGTAGCTAGCTATACCGGCTATACATACATCTATGGAGTACTGTACTACACATAGTTCAAAAGCACCTTTATAGATGGCGACACTTTCGCATTTCCCATTTGGCATGCTGAGTCGGGCCTCTATTACCAGGAGTGCGTTCAGACGACCCAGTATAAATGTTATACCGTACGAGTTTCATACTTCCGGGACGCACTGAACGTGCACTTTAGCCGCTGTCAGATAAAATTTCACTTCCAGTGCGTCTCTGAACGGGCATGATAAAAATTAACCTGGTCGAAATTTCATCTGACAGGCGCCTCTGAACGGGCAGTATAATTTTTAACCAGGTTAAATTTCGATCGATCGAGCGGCTCTGAACGTACCCCCGTTAGGGTAATAGTATAGTACTTTGTGCACAACCCTTTTTCTCAAAAATGCGTGTCTGCATCAGCTGTCAATTAATGTCAAGCAAAACCAAAACAAAAAAATCACTGTCATCCAACTGTTGTCAAAGGTCAAAGTAGCAAAATCAAAATCAGCCCAAAATTTTCGTGTCATCGAAATTCCCAAAATTATAGGCGATGCGCCCTCGCTTTGAAACCCTCAAGTTATTCCGTATACGCGGAGAACAACAGTGAATCCGACAAAATGGTAGACAAATCCACAGTCAAGTACCTCCACACGGCGAAGCTCAAAGCTGAAGAGGAACTGGCGATCAAAGGCGCCCATTTCCTTGGACCATCCTTGGAGTCCAAATTCGACGAACTCAAGTTGGAAATCAGCAACAAAATCGAGAAGGAGCTGACGGATTCGAACAACGCGAGAGACTACATCTGTCAAAAGTACGATGAGTTATGCAGCAAGATCGGTTTCCTGTCTGAGCTGGACGCGACTGTCACTGGCTTCAGGAGTGACGTCAGGGCTGTGGAGAAGCAGGTGTCCCAGTTGGCTAGTCGCCTCGACCACATTGAGAAAAGTGCCATCATCCAGGAGAATCCCAGTCTGACCTCTAATATGAACTTAAGCTTAAATTAATTTGTGTGTTCAGGTTTTGTTTGTTATGTTTTGAGGTGCAATAATATATTTAGTTAAATCCATTTTGAGTTTAAATCGCCTCATAGATTAGTTAGTATTATCATGTATTGTATTGAAGTGTATATTATACCCTAAGGAAAAAACCGGTCAAGTGCGAGTTGGACTCGCTAACCGAGGCTTCCGTACCAACTTGGGGGTACCTATGCATTTCTGCAGCCTACCTGTACTTCCCATTGATGTACAATCATGAAATTTAGAAAGAAGCTGTGTCTAATAGCACAATCAAAGGAAAAAATCCAAAAACTACATTTTTTTTGTTAGATCACAAAGAAAGTATACTTTTAGTTTTCGATTCCCTTGCAAATTATCAAACAAGCGTTCATATCTTTTGATTGCGAGGACTTACAAGTATGATTCTTTTACAGATTCATGGGACCGTAGATTTGAGTATACTTATTCAGTATAAATTTCAACTTGATACCACAGAATATATAATAGTACTAGGGTACACATACATTCATACATTCACGCATTTTTGAGAAAAAGGGTTGTGCACAAAGTACTATACTATTACCCTAACGGGGGTACGTTCAGAGCCGCTCGATCGATCGAAATTTAACCTGGTTAAAAATTATACTGCCCGTTCAGAGGCGCCTGTCAGATGAAATTTCGACCAGGTTAATTTTTATCATGCCCGTTCAGAGACGCACTGGAAGTGAAATTTTATCTGACAGCGGCTAAAGTGCACGTTCAGTGCGTCCCGGAAGTATGAAACTCGTACGGTATAACATTTATACTGGGTCGTCTGAACGCACTCCTGGTAATAGAGGCCCGACTCAGCATGCCAAATGGGAAATGCGAAAGTGTCGCCATCTATAAAGGTGCTTTTGAACTATGTGTAGTACAGTACTCCATAGATGTATGTATAGCCGGTATAGCTAGCTACAGATCCAATTAATTATGATTTTTGTTTGGCTGTTCTATAAAGCTCTACATTTGAAATATTCCTGTTTAAGCCTTCTAAGAACTGGCATTGGACCGGGAGCGATGGCGAATGCTCCACCGACAAGAGCGCTGCTCTTAAATTGAAGAAGAAGAAGAAGAAGAAGAAGCCATCTAAAACAGAAATATTTTATGTAGAGCCTTATAGAACGGTTGAAGTTCTTTGGAATAAAATTAAAACAAAAGGATACAGAAGTTATCATGTTTTTATTTTTTTCTTTTAAAACATTTCATGTACAACTTTTTAGCCTTCATTTTAAATTTGTCGCTGTCATCATCACATTCCCTCCTGTTGGTTAATATTTTATTGATTTCTTTAACGTAGTTATAGATGAAAAATCTGCAGGATATGTTGATTAAATAAACAATTAACTCTTCTTTATGTTCTTCACATTTAATAAAATCAAACTCTATGTACATTAGTATATAGGTTTTTAGTAACTCCCGTAAGTTATGTTTTTCTAAGTTTTCTTTTATTATACTATAATTTATATCCTGCACATCTGAAACACATCTTATAAGTGAATCTGAGGGACTACAAAGCCATTTTTTACTAGCGTATTCCCGGTACTTTAAATACTCTGCTTCATCGTCAGCGATTAAATCATTTACACATTGTTTACACCCCTTGAAGATACGTTTTTTTGAATTTCTTGCAAAATATCCAGTCACGTACTGCAGGCCTCCTATTTGACGAGGGTCATTCTTTTCTTCAAGTGGTGTAATTGTTATGTCTGGAATATTTTCCAAATCACAACTTGTATTTTTGACTTGTCCTTTTGTGATGATAACTTCGTGAAGCGCATAACAATCATCTATTTGACAATTTGCCCCTGGGGCATGGGCACTGGACAGGCTATTTACTAATAATGTAGTAAAAGCGAATTCAAACTTTTCGGGTGTAGGATTTACGTTGCGGCATCCGTGGCTTCTTATAGACCCAAAAAAGTTCTCAATTGGGTCCTGATTGAGATGCCGCAACCAAACTGATGAAATGTTGTAATCCCTGTTCAATTTTTTTAATAATAGTTCCATACCTTCCAGTGTCCATACCCAGTTTTTCAACGTCGGAACATATTCGTTCGTTTTTTTTATTGGATTGATGAATGTCATAGTTTTCAATATTTTTTTCGATTCTTGCCAGATTTTTGCGTGGCAGGAAGTTGGAGTCGCAGATCCGAGTAGTGGTTTTCCGTGCTTCTTGTTCTTTTTCTCGAAGCTTCCATTCACCGAGTCAAAAAGTCTATCGAAGAACAATAATACGTCTGCAGTTTGTTTCGACTCGGATGGCAGAATTCCCTTATCTGTAAAAATAAAATAAAGAATCCTCATAACATAGTGTTTCACGTACTAAATTTCATTTATGTTTGGGTTTTATGTAAACTTGAGATAGGTACCTATTTGTTGCATGTGTTAAATCTGTACCTTGACAAATACATACATACATACATAAATCACGCCTTTATTCCTAATGGGGTAGGCAGAGCAAAAACGACCTTAACAAGTTGTTCCGCCACGTCTGACAAGTTTTGAGGGTTATTAATTACACATGAATGATTATGTATATTGCTATAGTGACAAGTTGTCAGCCCATCGCTTAAATTGCAATACACTGAAACCCTCGAATCCCATAGCTGGTTTTTACAGCATGCCCGGTAGGAAATGCAGCTGGCACATTCTATGTTTTTTTATCACTTCCAGTCCAGCATGAAAGTGTTTTAACAAATATGGTGCTATATTTAAAGCAAAAATAAATAATTAAATAAATAAATAATAAAAAATAAATAAATAATTTCACCCTGTAGAATATTTACCTGCTAGGTATCCCATAGTAGAAGCCACCGTTTGACTGAACACCTGCGTCGCGTATTTTACTTTCATCTTGGGTATTTTGTTTGGCATACAATGTGCATCAGTCAATTTGGGGATTAATCTTATTCCCTTGTACCCTGGGTTTTCTTCGTGAAGTTTTTCTATGTGTGACCACTTTGCAATTTTTACCTCATTATTGTGTATGTATCTGAGGTCTTTTGTTATCAAATTATTTCTGATGCATTTAATTAAATGCGGTGGATCATAGAGAGGTATGATATCTTGGTCATTAATTACTATTATATTATCTTTCGGTTCGACACCTTTTCTTAGAAGATAACCACGCGTTTCTTGGACGAGAAGATTAATACATTGCGTGTTATTGGTGCCTTGATCGCATACAGTGGCAACTACGACCAGGCCAGCAGCTTGTAGGCCAGTGATCACGACCTTTAGTTGCTTAGCCAGTTCAGGACCCTTGGTAGCGGCTTGGGAAAAGGTGTACGCAATCGGTTGTTTGTAATTTCTTAATAAACCCCTGACCATGAAGACTTGGGCATGGTCTGCAAATTCTGGTCGTATTTCTTCGCCATTCGTAACAAAGCCACTTACTCTGTCTTTTCTCTCATTGTATGCCACATTTGGTTTGAGTGACATTTCATCAAATAAAACGATACAAAGGCGATCTGCCGCATTCATTTTTTCAGTGGCCTTTTTTATCTGCTCCATGGTATTCTCATTTATACCCGGCCTAATATCTGCCATATGTAATATTTTTATAAGTGTGTTGGGTGATGGCAAGATAAATATTTTTCTCAAAAATCTATAACCCTTTGGGCTCTGTTTCATTATAGATAATGCCAGAATCTTGTCTTTTAATGTGAAGCGCCGGCCTTTATGTCCTTTTTTATGCTCTCTAAACTGCATCAATGTTAATATTTTTGCCGTACTGGTCAAGTTATCCAGTGTTTTTAGCAAATGTGGATTGCTTGTTATATTTCTCAAAGCTTTGATTTTGGATGTCTGCTTTTTAACCTTACTCCGGTATTTACTTAATTGAACTCCAAGTCGTACAATTTTTTTGTACAAATTCTCTTCAGCCTGAGTAACATGAAATCGTTTCCGTATCTTCTTAGAATTAATTTTTGGTCCTCCCAATTGTTGGCGTCCTGCAATTGAAGAAATAAAAGTTTATTCAAACAGAAAAGGATGGCAGTATAGACGAACTTATTATAAATCTGTCACAGTTTAGATCACTCAATCAAGAAGGCAGTCTGCAAAACTAAAGATTTAGCAGAAAAAATCGCTTACCCATATGTTCCTTGGTCTGAATTACTTCAGCAGCTGTTTTTTGAATGTTCTGCTGCGGAGGTGATATACCTTGAAGTTGCGATACAGTCACTGGCTCTGTAATCAAATCAAATTTCTCCTATTCAGAATTTTTCATCCATAGGTTAGATTTCATCATCACTACAGCGTCCTGAGTCGTCTCACGCTCTAAAATTACACATTTGGAGCCGTATTTTTGAACCGCTCGAATCAGATATCGGACATTACCCAGGAGACTTAGTCTTAAGACATCCGGGTAATATCCTCGGAGGTTTTTGGAAAATGATTTATTTTAACTTTCATGAATTTGGAAATTATGTTAGTAAATTTTACGCGTACTCGGGAATCGAACCCGCGTCCTCTAGATCGGGAGCCCTATATATCTTGAAGTAGCGTTACAGAAAAAATTGCTTACCCATATGTTCCTTGGTCTGAATTACTTCAGCAGCTGTTTTTTGAATGTTCTGCTGCGGAGGTGATATACCTTGAAGTTGCGATACAGTCGCTGGCTCTGTAATCAAATCAAATTTCTTTAATTATACATCCTTTCCAAGGATTTCCTAGAGGGAGTCCGGGATAGTTGGACCCCCTTTTACATTATGTTCCATAATTTCATGTCTTTTGCATTAGTCACTTTAACACATTTTGCCACTAGAAAAGTTCTTAAATGTTAAATAGTTTTAGCTATGTTCAACTTTTAAAGAAAATTAAACAGTGGTTCAAATATCCCGGTTGCAAGGGATGCGTGACCGGGTTCATATGAGAAACCAACTTATTTATGTAACAACTGTATACAACTGTGTACCTACCATATGATTGCTTAATAAATTATGAATTATGAATTAAGCAACCATCGCCGTGGCCAGGCCATGGATGGGTGACCGGTATTGGTATAAAAACTCGTGTTTCCGTGCTTTGGATGGCACGTAATAAAATTGTGTTCCCCTCGCGGGAATCGAACCCGCGACATTCGGGTGCCCAGTGTTCAGGTCAAGAAGGGAGTTACTAATTATTTAGCAGAAAAATCACTTACTCATATATTCCTTGGTCTGAATTTCATCAACAGATGTTTTTGAATGTTCTGCTGCGGAGGAAGTGATGTACCTTGATGTTGTGGCATAGTTGCTGGCTCTGTAATAAAATAGATTTTTACATCCATAGGTATCATCAATAGAATAAATTATCATCATTTAGTGGCAAGAATGACAGTAAAAAACATTCAAATTAAACATTCTGAATTTAGTTTTTAAAAGTAGGTATACAAGTTTTCCAAACAAGTTGTCTAATCCACGTTTATTACTGCAGGAGATAAATATTTGCCCACCCCGCATTCAAAATTACTTGTTGTAGCTTCAGACATACCTAATGTTCTCAATGGGGCTCAGCAACTTTTGCTGATCATCCATCTCCACATCATATAAAGTTCCAGGAAGAGCTGTAATTTTATATTAACTAAGTAAGGTAGCGTGATGATGTTCGATGTTTGAGCTTGTGTAGCATGTTTGAGCTTAGAGGTAACGCAGTTCAATAAAAAAAGATTTTCTTCAAAATTGGGTCAAAAACATTTTCTGCCTATTCCTTAGTCATGTAGGGTGAATAAATAATTCTTAAGTTTAAGTCCAATTTAAGAATTTGCTAGTGAAAGTTTTTCAGTTTCGAGTCTGTACCTTTCTCTCGAAGGAGAAAGGCAGGGGTAGGTACTAGTTATAGTTATAGCTCTAATCATAACAGTATATAAATTACAGCATATGTTACAGACATGATAGATATAAGTACCTTTTGATGTAGAGACTGTTGAAATTATATTTTCTATTGGTCTCAGCAATCTATGTTGATCAATATTAAATTTTAATGTTGACAATCCTGAAATTAAAACATTGGTATAATATTTTTATTACAAGCCATGTCATGCACAGGCTTTAGAGTTTAATTTCTACTTTTATTGGTAACTTGGTCAGAGAGTCAAGTTCAGAGTGCAGTCTTTTCGGAAGCACAGACTTTCACCGGCACAAATGTCACAGTCCACATTAGTGGTCTTTACACAAACCATGCTAGAGGCCTTAAAAGGCAATTTTTAAAAATCACACGTCAGGGTTTTTATGACAAGATAGAAGAATTTGCCTTTACAAGCACCAGGCACAGGACAGGAAGCTTAAGGCAAATGGCTGTTTTATTACTTTAGAATTCTTTAGGTAGGTATACCACTAACCTGGCATATTTTTTGTTGGTACAGCTATCTTACTTAGGCGATTGTTCCGGCACCAATAGTTTTCTTCAAAGTGCGTATGACATACACGACGGTATTTAAAGATGAAGTCGTTTTGCAATCCGAGTATTTCGCCTCCAATTGAGTGTAGCCAAGTATTGAAAAGCTCACGGTCCTTAGTTGGATTTGGAAATTTATGTAGAATTGCCTTCGATCCTGAAACAAGACCGCAATAATTAGAGTAGTTTATTACTCGCCACGACTCGCTGGTTCAACGTCAGTCGGCGCCCCCCTCTACCCGCGCACCCCCGCGCCAGCGGTACAAACGCCTAGCACGCACTGCGATTTTTGTCGCGCGAATCAAATCGCGAGCGAGAAATACTCGCTCGATGGAATCTGCATCTGCACGCACAGCGGGTAAAATTTCGAGCTATTTTGATCAGTTTGTATCCAGTTCTCAGCTGAGACGCACCGCACGTTAATAGTAGCTTGCGCTAAGCATAGGGTTGCCACTTGCAAAATGTAACCAGCACACTTATGAAATAATGTGGTTGAATATGAAGTATTTGACAATATTTTGGCAAATTGTACCTACAGTAAGAATATTAAAAACCGTTTCGGCTAGTGTTGCCGATCGATATTGCCCTATCCATTGTTTTCGTACTACTAGATAGTATCGACAGTTATGATAGTATCAACTGTGGTTTTTGAGCGATAGTATTGATAACCAACGATACTATCGATAGTATCGTTCATTGAAAAAAAAACAATCGATAGTATTATATGAACAAAAAAAACAATCGATAGTATCGTTGGTTATCAATACTATTGATAAAGTTGTACTATCGATACTATCGATTATGTGAATTATTTTATTACAAACTATCGATTGTTTGGCTACACTAGTTTAAGCCTGTTTGACTTACCTTGATTGACAATACTGATGTTCTAATAGAAAATATTAAATATACCTATACCTATATAATGAAACGTAAATTATATAAAATACTTTTGGCAACCCTACCTTCACACCGCGCATGCGGATTTGATTTTTTTCCGCGTGCGTGCACCTTCATACAACTCCATAGTCCACAAAATTTTGGCGCGAAATAAATTCGCACCGCGGCGCGGGGGATTCCGCAGATTTGGTTGCGAATAATTCTCGCGCGATTTTTTTCCGCGAGTGTATGCACCTTCATACAACTCCATACATCACAGATTTTTGCGGAAAAAAATCGCGCGAACAAAGAAATGCGAGCAACAACTTATTCAATTTTTGTTTTTGCTGTTTTCGCGTATCTGTAGCCACGGGGGGCCTCCGCCAAGTCGACCCAGCAGCAGCAGCAGGCACAACCTTTTGTCGATTCATTTTTATCCTTACTGACTTCAAAACCGTGTGCTCGCCGTAAAATACTTACCACGACTGAAACAAAATATCATATCAAATCCATTACTAGATAAGATAAGATCTTGATCGGAAAATCATTCTTAAACCTTAATATCGGAAAATCATTCTTAATCATAATCAAAAAGAAGTTGTTACAATTGTTTTTTTTCTTATATATGAAAACTTATCAAAGGTTCACTTAAAGTATTAAAATAGGTATGTTTTTCTTTTTTACATTCCTATGAATCATTTTTTGCGGGAGAGGGAAATGTAACTTTCACCTCATATTGGCTTATGTGCTTCTTTTTAAATGCTTCAACTATTTTTAAGATATGACGATATACAGTAGTCCTCATGCAGGGTGGTACATGTTTTAAATCTTCGGTAATAAGAAGCCCAAAATATTCATTTCTCTTGTTGTCATTAGTGACGCAATCAGGGCAGTCCTCTGATATATTTCTTGGCGGTTTATCATTGACTTCAGGGCAGTCCTCATTTTCCGATATATTTTCTACTGGTTCATAAACTGGTGAAGGTGAACCGAGTTCACGGTTTTCCTCTATTTCTACTAAATTTTCAACTTGCTTCCTTTTTTTATAAATTGATGGTAAAATAGGTAAAATACTTTGCGAGTCTTCGATCTCATCACATAAACTATATTGCCGTTTCAGCACTGAAGATCCGTTATTACTATCCATTTCTACTTTTCTTACGGTTCTACGTTTCACTATCCTAGAAAAAAGGACCGATTGTATCGATTTCTGCAATATAATCGATTATATCGATAGTATTGCTTTAATTCCCCACATCGATACATCGATTCTATCGATTATATTGGTTAATCGGTCGATTATAATAGATTAATCGATAATAATCGATTATATTGTCGAGATATTGATATCGATTGTTTCGATTAAATCGATAGTATCGATTAGGTAATCGATATTTAGATTATTTTCGGTCAAGGGTATCGATTAATTGATAATCGATTATTGGGCAACACTATATTTCGAAATTAAACCTGCCCCTGTAGCATGCCACCGCGCGATAACGAATATATCGCATCTATCTGTCAAACTCCCATACATTTTGACAGATAGATGCGATAAAATGTGTGATAAAATGGCTATCACGGCCTTATCGCGGCTGCATGCTACGGGGGCAGTGAATTAAACTAAGTATTCAATTCGAATTATAATCGTTATAGGTATTTTTACAGTATACACAAACCTGCACTAGTAGCACATCCGGGAACACAACACTTTTGGCTGGACATGGCAATAAGTTGATTTCAATAAAAAAATGTTTTTAGCTTCACAACGTCACAAGCACTGGTTTTATTTTAAAAGAATTTCCACAAGGCACAAAATACTTACCTATTCTGAACAATCACATCCGCCATGTCCGCCATTAAATTTGAAAGATTTGAGGTTTTTGACTATGGAGGAAGAAAAATACGGAGACCGTGCACCGTAGGAAAACACTGAGGCACTGAAAGGTTAAAAATTTATAATAATTATAAACTGATAAAAAATTTATAAATTGATAAAAAATTATAAATTGATAAAAAAAGGCGTTTCGCCGGCGAAGATTCAAAAAAAACAATGATCAAAAAATGGTGACATAAGAAAGATGAGAAAAATGTGATTCCGAATTTGAATTGGGTGTATGGTGGCCAGTAATGAATTTGAGGTGTGAATAATAAGGTTTTGTAACGCATCGTTACAGTGTTATGGTAAAAATAGTACATTACCTTAGAAGCCAAAAAGAAAGTCGAGTAAATTTGAAACAATAACAATACACATAAAAATAAATATTAAACATGCAATACCTCCATAATATTGCAAATTTTAAAATTAGAATGGCGCCTATGACAGGAGCACATTCCATTCATTCGTTCATTTTTTTTTTAATTTGCGCATTCGGCCTTTAAAAAAATAATATTGTGAACTAAAAAACACCTAATCCATACTAGATGATACTAGTGTGTACTTTAAAGGCCATTAATGTCGTTTGGAGAAATTGCCGGCCGCTACGCACTTGAGTACCGAAAAGAGTGAATGTATGCTTTGTTTTTTTTAAATAATGAAGTAATTTCCGAGCAAATGGGAGAAAACGTAGTTATTTCGCGTTGTTTAGTGATTTTTGTATGTGGTTTTCTTTCGAATTTGCAAATAATCAATTTATTCATGTACACAATATTTATTAGGTAGTGTTCCGTCCATTTTTTTTACTACGTCTATAGTTTGAATTTGAACTCGTCAATGTCAAAGTGAGAGCGTTCTTTTGAAGCGACATCTAGTAAAATAGAGGTTAACTACGTAGTTGTCAAAGTGAGAACATTCTTTTGAAGCGTCATCTAGTAAAATAGAGGTTAACTACGTAGTTTAGTGGTTGCTGAGAAGTCGTACTACGGAATCTATATTTCAATTTAGTATACACATGTATTTATAATATGCAATAAAATTGAGAAGGTAGATTATTCTTGTGATCAGGCAATGCTATCGGGGCTTTTAATTTGGTAGTATTATGCACTGATTATGTCTGAAATCTTACCAATTTCATAGTACTAAGATTGTCAAGCCGGGTTGTGTGTGACAGACAGACGGACGGACAACCGAGTGATCCTATAAGGGTTCCTTTTTTCCTTTTGAGGAACCCTAAAAAGGAATAAAAGAGTGTAAGGATACAGTTGCAACTACAAACCCGCACCAACAAACATTATGTCGCCGTCATACCCCATTTTGTCAGAAGAAGTACCACAGAAGAGTAAATGGAGCTAGGAAGCGGCAGCGACTTTCTCTAATCAGTGAGTAGTACCATTGAGTTGTACCACAAAGAAAAATCGGGATTAAATTTTTTTCAAGAGTTTGGTTCCTATTCTCTAACAAAGACGAATCGTTTTCATACAAAACATCACAAAACTTTTTACTATGGAGTTTCTACAGACTGTTGTACCATTAATCGACTCATGGGTAGGTATAGGTAACAAGTTCAAAACACAACATAAAAGAATTCCATTTATTAATCGGATAAAAGAAGGAGTAAATAAATAAATGCTCCTTTTTTAACCCCAAGCCCAGTCCATAAAACTTACATTTAACATTAAGCTAACTAACGTCTATAAATAAAATAACCACTTCATTAGTAAAATATTTGGCACATTTGGTTGATCTATTACAATTATTTGCTCTTTTTATTATATTCATGATTAATAGATTATAGATTTATAACAATATAAAACTATGAATTTATATACCAAAATCTGTTGACTTCTAATATTAAACTAGTATCAAAAAGTCTAAAGTTTAAAACTATTTCTTACACATTATTAACTACGTACCTACGTACTAAGAATAATAATTACAAAAATTGTACTGTATCTGTATGACCTTCTAAAAATTATAAAAAACACGCAGAGCACCTAAATGAGTTTAAAAAAAATACACATAGCATACAAGAATGGGGAGCTTCCTGTGCAAACTTAAAATGCTTTAAAAAATACTTTTTGGAATAATTTAAGGGTCTATGTGCTCGCGGCAACTGTCCCTTTCAAACCAATGACAGAATGCGCGCTCTGTCCTTTTCTAGCATGGGGCTGTTTCAAGCCGATTTCATATATTTTTGCATATATCTCAATGTATACAAAAAGTATTGAAAAACAGAGTTGATTATGATGTTCTTCATAATTATACGGTGATTTCGATATAACATTTGCTGTTTCTAAGCTCATAGAAATGTCACAGTTGTTCAAATTCGGCATTGAGACGCCAGTTTTTCATGATATTTCTGATGATTTCCTGGTGTAATCATAGTATTTTTAGATTATATCTATGAATCTAGTTGTTCTCCATATTTTAGAGAAGCTAACCATATATAGATTAATTGAAAATTCAACTATTAACTATACTAACAAAGTCAAATGCCGGACCGTGTTTAGCCCGATTTAGAGTACTTCCCTCCTTAAGTTAAAATTGGTTAAAACGACTCTATTTATTTCACGAAGGAATGGAATGAATGTAGGTATACTCGTAGCCAATCCATGACACCTCATTATTTTAATATGATACTTTTAATTGATTTATGGATAGATTATCACTATTTTAGAGACTTTTCATTGTAACTTTGTCGAATTACCCTTTCTTTCCAGAGAAATATTTTTCATTTAGGTACCCTGGTCTCCTCATACTCGATTTTGTAAAATACTAACAACATTATACAACCTTACAGTCTCATAGTCTTTCACACATTAGTTTACATAAAACTTTGAGTATTTCATCACATTTTTCAAGCATTTTTTCGATATAATACTTACTGTACCTACGTACTTAGACTTGTTTTCAAAGTACCTAGTAAATAAATTACCTATACAAAACATTTTCAAATATTAATAGTGAAGATGAAAATATTCATTTTTCTAATTCACATGTAAATACTTAACGCGTTCATGGGTAGTGCACTTAAGGTCGTATTTATAAAGCGATCTTAAGATTGAGAGCAATATTAAGTGTGGATTTGACAGTCCGTTTTGTACCGAAATGACATTTCTGATACGTACTCAAACTCGCTGTCAGTCTCAAGAGCTGATTATAAATACGGGCTGAGCAATGCGGCCTTCCGTTTCCGTTCCATCCCGGAAGTGCATTTACAAAGTACTTAATTTGCAGTGTACCCGCTTATTTACAACACAAAACATCTCTGAAAGAAAATGCTCGCTATAAAGTACCTATAGTTCTACGAACTAACTAAGGGTCGTATTTATAGTCAGCTCTCAAGTGTGGCAGAGAAAAACGACCTGTCAAATCCAAACTTAATATTGCTCTCAAACTTGAGATCGCTTTATAAATACGAACCTTAACTACGTAAGTAACAAAACGACAGTTCGATGAATACTATAGTGATTCTGATTGATCGAAATAGTAATCATTCAGTGTAACAATCCTTTTTTTTTTTCATCTTACAAATTGTTCTTACATGATCACTTGCCAGCAAGGATCGCCTGAATCTGCGAGTTAGTTTTACCCTTCGTTTCAGGTATCAAGAAGAATACGAAAAACGTGCAAACGACCATGAATCCAGCAAAGAACCAGAAACAGCTGTAGATCCCGATCGCGTCCTTCATGATAGGAAAACAAAGGGTTACAATGAACACCAAACACCAATTCAAGATAACAGACAAACCGGAGGCAGTACCACGCATTTCAACTGGAAATAGTTCCCCCATCATCATCCAAGGGATAGGACCGAAGCCGAGAGAGAAAGAAATGATGAACAACACTAAGCAAACCAAAGGCAACCAGCCTAGGGCCGTCACATCGGTACCATCGAACTGCAGTTTGAAGAAGATGCCGAGAATGATTAGAGTGATGCCCATGATGACACAGCTTTGGAGCAAGAGGATCTTTCTGCCGGCGCGTTCGATGAGCAGGGATGAGACGAAGGTCGCAATCATTTGAACGATGCCGACGATTATGGTGGCGATGGTGGGGTCGATGCCCGAGCCGGCGCTCTGCAAGTAGGTAAGTAAAAACGCTTTATAAGAAAATATATTCATACAAAATTAAATACACAAACAGTCGCTCACTTTTTTTGTATATTTACCTACACAAATAAATTAAAGGCAGCCTTAAGCGACCTCTTCCAGACAACTTTCGGATATTTGTTTTTTCATTTCCTGTAAGAATTTCGTTTGCTGAGCAACCCCTATCAGTTTGCGGGAAGGTGTCCCTTACACCAGTCACACCGTGTACCTGGAAGATGTTGTTGGTGTAGAAGATGACGGCGTTGATTCCACTGAACTGCTGGAAGAACATCAGTCCGAGGGAGCAGACGAAGGCGATGATTGTCGCGCGGTTAGACAGGATCTTGCGCAGGCCGCCGCTTTGGCGGGCCGCGTCGTCGACCTGCAAGAAGAAGAAGGTTGGGTGTTTGGTAAGTAACGAAAACAATTTAAAACAATCCATGTTATTCCTCCTAGTCAGCTCTATTCTAAGCCCTAATTATGTGGAAAACAGTAAGTTCTTAAGTAACATTTACGGTCAATGCCGTTCATCGATCAAAATCTATCCACGCGATATGTCTTTATAAATTTTTGAGATCCTCGTTACAGGTGTTGACTTTTCAGTAGGAGGTTCTGTATAGGTACCTAGAATTTTCGATCTTTTTTACCTCTTTCTGCATGTCTTCCATTTCCCCGGCCAGATCTGCATCAGGTCCTCGTAGCCAGCGGAGAGACTTCTCGGCTTCCTTGCGACGGTTCCTGCCCAGCAGGTATTGAGGAGTTTCCGGCATCCACCTGAAAGTAACAAGGCGGTCGAGTATTTACATTACCTATAATATCATGTAAGTAAAACATGATCGTTCATCGTTTTGGCTTAAACTCACCTAAGTATATGTTTCACTGATTGGCAAAAGTGATTTTATTGTGATAATGGTGAATTAGCTGTTAAATCTAGTCTATAAGATTGATGATCAAGACAGAGTCGACGATGGTACGTGCTCACCCAAATGCATTAAGAACAACTGGCATCCTCACAACTTTACTAACGGAACACTTAACTTATTTCTTTTCACTTACCAAAACACCGCTACCAGCAGTGGCGGGAACACAGCAGAAATGATGGACAGGGTCCTCCAGTGCGTGTAGCCGCCCACGACGAAGGTGAAGAGGATGCCGACTGTCAGAAACAACTGGAAGAAGGCCCCGAGGGAACCTCTTATGGAAGTCTCGGCGATCTCACCGATGTACATGGGAGCGGCCACGCAGATACCTCCTGGAAACCGATAAAAGTTAGTATCGTGAAGCTAAAGTCAAACCGTTATGTTCCCAGGCACAATAGGATGACCTGGGATGACCTCATTTTTTCCTGAGTCGATGTACGACCCGATGAACCTGGCGTCAGAGATTTAAAACCCACTAGAAGCATAGCTAATAGGCAGTTGCTGTGGTTTGTGTAACAACTACTAGCAAAAACAGCGACAAGGACAGAGGGTCAACGTGCCCTCCATAGCAAGGAAGACTGAAGAATAAAAAATAGCTTACCAGTGCCAAGTCCAGCGAAGAACCTAGCGGCGATCAGCATGCCAGCTCCATTTGCAAAGATGGTGAGGAGCCAGTTCAACATGAAGGGGATGGACAGGATGAGGATCGTGGGCCGTCTGCCAATCTTCGTGGCGATCATGCCCACGGGTAAAGCGGCGATGGCCGCGCCTATTGCCAGGATCGAGGAGGCTATTCCACCTGAAATATGAGGTTTTGTAGAAGTCCGTTTCATAAATCTCAAGATTGTTTAATGTTAAAAATAAATTGCCTTGGTCAAAATATCGTTAATCGATGAACCAATTAATTTGTGGATGGAAAAAACTGGAAAATTTTACGTAGGAAGCGATAGAAAAATGTTAAATCCTGTAGAGAGAAGGGAGAGATTTGTTGTGATTTGAAGAAGGCCGCGTTGCTCTCAGACTACGAAAACAGCAATACAAGACACAATAATAATCTAAATGACCCTCAAAAATTATTAGACGCGTAAACGCCGCCGTTTTGATCTAAGCTGTCGCATGTCGGCGATCTGATCATTCCAAAAGAGGCATGTTTGTCTGTAGGTATAGTTCTTTATTTCTCAATGATAAGTTCAATCCCAAACACTTGACAATGACCTAAACCAAGGTCAAAGTGCAGTGATCTTCAAAAGCACATGACATCGATTATTGTTACATCATTATCACCAAAACATTTTGCACAACATGTGACGTCACGCTGGACACACGCCAACAGAACCGGGATGTGATGGTATGTCCGTGGGTGTGCCGGACATTGACCAATGCTAAACTCAATGCAATTTCAACATGTTTTTTTATGTCGATATACATAATTTTATTATACACGGGAACGTACTAGACTTGACTTCTGCTGACGATTTTAGCAGTTGCTTTAATGTGTTTATGTCGATGATATAATACTTATTTCCGGATTTATACTTTTTTCTGCGCTAGCATGATGTTAGAAGTTTATGAAATGCTAACTAACTATAAATACAATACAATTTCGGAAGCAAATAACATGCTTTTTATATGTTAAGGTCGTGGTTAAGGTACAGTTTATTATGTTTGTCGATGATGCTTGCGGCTATGCTTTGACTTTTGCTGACGATTTCCAAGAAAATTAGCATTATATTTTATGTCGATGATTATGAATATTTCCGACTAGACATTTTCCATAGTCAATTAATGTAGGATATTGCTATTAAATTAAGGTCGAGTGAAAGTGATTTAAACTTATAAAGTTCGTATAGTTTTGATATTACAGTGTATATAAGACCGTAACTAAAGATGAAGTAGTTAACATCTACGTATGAGTTTGACCTCTGGAAAAGAGCCAAAATACATTGCTCTACATACAACAAACATTCATTAATCATAATCATTTAAATCATAACATAAGAAATCTAGCTTGGCTGGATTGTTGAAACTTTTTGTAGAATTTTTACGTGTGGTAAATACTATGGTAGAGACTATGTTTTCTTGCAAATAAGTTAACAAGTATTTTTTTTAAAGAATTCAAACAACCCGACTGTAAAAACATTTTGTAATGCATTATTTTTTCTAGAATTGAGCGTTAACATATAAGTCATGTATATATTTTTGTAATCTCCTTTTAATTACCTTTATTTTGATACCCCACTCGATAGGTTCAATCGAAAAAAAATTTAAAGACTTAAAATTTTGTGCCTAAAATCCGCCATTTTGAATTTTGAAAAATTTCTCTAAAAACACTCGGGAGCTTGAACGATACCCTCATTGTTGAATTCCATCCAGCCGTTTCGGAGATACGAGGTAATAAAGAAATATCAGTACAAACATACATACATACACCATGGAGGAATATAAAATACTACGTACAAATGCTACCTTTACAGACATTATAGCTAAAGTTTGCAAACTGATATTCGCTTCTTTTCTGGGAATATCATGATGTGATGATACTGGCAACTTTAGTGTCGTGTCGTTGCTCATGGTGGCTTGATGGTATTGATAGGTGTTCAACTAGACTACTAAGTACACCACATTGGCAGATGTACTTAAATAAAAAAATAAGTTAACTTACTGTCTTTTGTATCCAAAATGAAATCAGCGGGCTGGCAGAGACTGTTCAGCAGCACCGTCACGTTGGTGCCATTGATTCCGCTGCTGTTGTTGGCAACACTGGTATTTGCTTCAGTTCTGGCAATAGCAGTGAAGTTACTGGCAAAATTGGTGCCGTTGCCGATGGTGGAGTTGGTGTTGGTGCAGTTGACTGCTGGTTGGAGCTGGGGGAGAGCTGGTGATGTCCATGCCAGGATGGTACCCGCTATGACTGCTCCGATCGCCGCTGTGGAAAAAGAATTTGTGAGTTAGAATTTGTTGATTCGGTAAGGCTGCAATTAAAGCTTTTTTGAAGTATCACTAGGTACCGTAGAGTTACTGGCTAGTGCCTCTATCACTCACTAACTACCCTCAAGATTTGGTTCGAACCTATTATAAGTCATTAGCAGGAATTAAGATTCATGAATATGGTTTGATATACAACTGAACATTATAAGAACATTAAAAATGGACATACATTATGATAGGCCTGTCTACCTCATTAGGAGTGTAATTACGGTACCTACACGCTTACAAAGTGTTACCAATCTCGCCATGCTTGCAAGGCGGTTTGGTGGGCCGGTGGGCCTCTTTCAATGATGTAATAATGTTACATTCACAGTAGACGACATTAGTCGTTTCCTTGAATCTTTGTTCTGCCATGACAAACCTCGAGGGAAGATAATGATCAGGCCAGTCTTTTGCGTTCGTAGAAGAAACATAGGTACATGTCACCGCCCGAGGTTAGAGCCTAGAGTAGAGTTTAAGAGCAAACAAACCTATTACATAAAACTCTCCATCAAACACTTTTGATGCATATCAAGCTTCGTTCAACGAATGCAATGCATCCAGGAAAACCGATTTAACCGTCACAATGTACCGATTCGATTCGCTCTTTACAATGAGGATAAAAACGCAAAGCTAATTGCAGATGGCGCCACCAGCGAGTGTTCCAAAAGACACCAATGAGAAGACGCAAAACTGATATTGACATTGACAGATTACTGACCAATCACAGGAAAAAGGAACACTCGCTGGTGGTGCCATTTAGTTCCCAGTTTTTATCCCCATTCTCCGCGTAACAAACATGACTCCGTATTAATAGCCCTCAACCAAACTGAAAGCTGTGCCAAAACATTACGCTTGTTTTGTTAAGGTTGTTCACATGACAGCTATTTTTGTAATGTGCGCATTCTGACCATGCACCACAATTCTTTGCTTTAACAAAGTGACAAAATTATTTGACTATTCATTTCATCACACTGGCTGGGACCATAGTCCGAGCAGGCATAGGTATTTAGTGGTCGTAATCCTTTGCGATACTAAAGAGTAATGAATGACTAACATAATATTTGTAGTCTTCCGAGAAAACTTTAATACCGCGTTTTAGGACTTGCATTCTTGTGGGGCTTATTAGGGCAGCAGTAGACCAATGCTGATGATGATATAAATAAAGTGATGCTTTCTCACCAGCAACTGCAGCGACGTACTGCGTCAGTTTCCTGGTCTCTCCATTCTTCTCCTGGACGGAGAGCATGTGCATCGTCGGCTTATCCATCTTCCGGCGCTTCTGTCACCTTGGTACCATTCTGGAACAAACATTCCTACATTTACACACAGCGCCTTCACAAAAAAAATGGGCATTGGTAGGATCTGAACAACTTTCCCCAAGGAACATTGAAATATGGAAAAAATATTTGCCGTTCCATACAAAAATAGTTCCAGCTGTATGGGAGGTCTAATTTGTTGTTTCATGTTTCTACATGAGTTCCTTGGGGAAATAATAATTGTACCTACATAATTATTTAGTTCGTAGGGCATTTCATTACCCTAACATTTGGTTAGTGTTTTTTTTTTTTACCCGACTGTCAAGGAAGGGTTATTTCCTTGTTATTTCACCATTATGTATTTTTTCTTATTGAATTCAGTAAACATTGTTTATCAGTTATTACTAAGTACATCAATATACCTAATTTTATTTTACATTACACCGTTTAAAATCCCGGATGGTGTAGTGGATAGGGCCGCGGCCTTCTGTGCAGGAGGTCGTGGTTCGAATCCCGCTATGTACCAATGTATTTTTCGGTTTTCGAATTTCATATGTACGTTTATTCGGCGATTTTACGGTGAAGGAAAACATCGTGAGGAAACCTGCACACACCTACGAAGATATTCGAAGGTTGTGTGTAACCTAATCTAGGATTGAGTCTGGTTGCGGAGGTCAGATGGCAGTCGCTCTGTGTAAAAACCAGTACCCTCGTTCAATCCCCTAGATTAGGTAGCCGACTCCGTGAAATACGGGAAAAAGGCTGGTAAGATGATGATTACACCGTTTAATACTCAGTTGTCTAAATATTATTCGTAACTAAATATTATCTTCACCTAAATATTTACACTATCCCGCCGTAAGCTAATTAGATAAACATAATATACATAACCCATTTTCATACAACTTTGATTCCGCAGTTTCCCAGCAAAGCGAATAGTAATTTTGTATTTTCATTCGAGTGACAAAGGAAGATAGGTAGAATTTACCAGTTTCACTTCCCGGACATACTGTAAAAGGCAGTAGGCGTCCGTTGTTGTCGCACTCGCGCACGAAGTGTTTCGTTTCGTACCATTGTCTATTTTGGGTAACGGAACCCTAAAAATTTGAAAACTCCCTTCTGTGGTGCACATGAAACAACTACACACAAATACCTACCTATTATAAATTGTACTAAGTATATTAGTTTATTAAATAGAGTTGAAGTACCATTATGTCTTCAACCTTGCGAGCCGGTAGCGTGGATGTGTTAATTTGGTGCTAAATATGGTTCAAATTAACGTCATTATTACGTTGAACTTGTCGTAAGAATATGATGGATGTATCCAATAATACTGTGACGACCCTTGTATTCAAACTCTTTGGCAAATACCACAGAATATACAACGTGTAACATAAAGGGTATATGCATCGTGATATGTGTGAACCTACCCATGAAACTGAACAACTTTCCCTAAGGAACATAGGTCGAAATACGAAAATAAAATGTTGTCTTCCCATAGTAAATGCGCTATCAGCTGATGCATTTTGTATGGAAGGTCAAATTTTTTTTTTTCGTTTTTCGACCTATGTTTCTTAGGGAAAGTTGTTCAGTTTCATAGGTAGATTCACACCTTTCTCGATGCATATACCCTTTCTGTTACACATTGTATAATAGTACTAGGGCAAATACTCCGTCGTCACGTCACCTCTGCGCGGCAACGGAAGTTTGTGAGTGTCGGACGCCGGGACTTTGCTGGTCTGAAGACAGAATAAACGCCGTACGTCGAGTTCCGTGCACGCTGTCGCACGTTTGTAAGTTGAAGTTAATAAAGTAGAAGTCTGTAAATCGCATAAGCGTTTAATTTCATCCAATCCCGAAACTCAAGTAAGAAATCATCTTGTGAATTTATTTACAGGCTGGCAGACATTGTATGACAATGTGATGATTCAGAGATTCGGTCGATTGATCCCCATTAGCGACTGGGACCTCGATTGACC
>JARACY010005258.1:0-22631 GCA_029255725.1 Scrobipalpa atriplicella | reverse complement strand
TGGCAGCGTTGCCTCGATGTGATGCGTTGGAAGAGGATTTCCCGATATTGACTGAGATATGGCGTCGACTGAGGAATTTAAAAGAGATTTGTTCTCGTTGTTCCAGGGATCGCACCCGGACAGCTTGTATCGCGTGCCGAACACCAGCGACACGGAAGGAGGCAAGATGTCCAGGATCATGAGGGCCTTGAGGTGGCCGGCTGCGCTGTTAGTGGTGTGCGTTGCGCTCGCTGTATTCGTCTACCTTCTGATGCCAGGTAAGTCTCTTGTTTAGTCGAGTACGACACGGAAGGAAGCAAAATGTCCAGGATCATGAGGGCCTTGAGGTGGCCGGCTGCGGTGAGTCAATTTATCATCTTGAGTCGTCTATAACAACTTAGAAGGATATAAAATGTCTCTGCTGTTCTGCTATAACAATGTTTTGTTGATTAACCACTCGTCGCATACGGTAATGAATGTTTATGCCGCACTTGCAATTTTATTTTCCGTGCTGCCTTTTGAGCTTTGTAATTTTAATTACCTACTATAATTAAAGGATCCAACAAACGAAAAAAACTGCTAAATACTTATATCTAATAACTAGGTAATTTATTAATGCACGATATAAAATGCCCACGCGACGTCGTTAAAAAGTGATTGAGCAACTTCCCTGTCAGCGAAATCCTCGCAATCAAAGTCAACTTTGATCTCTGACCATCTCTGACCACTCTGACTTAACACAACATGCTAACAAGAGCTATTTCCATTTCCTAATCATATTAAGTGCATTATTTTACCATTACTGCGCGTACGCAACAATTCGTTTTAGTTCAATTTAAATCATGTAATCAAAAGCTACTTACAGGAAAGCACGATTTTATCAGATCTTTGTTAAGTCAAATAAAACATAACAAGTAAATTATAGTGTACTTACTTACTTTCCAATATTATCAGGCTTTTTTTGTATTTTCATTATGTTGTTATCGGTGATCTTCGCACCTTTTTATAGATATCAAAATCCTCTTTTCAATAACTTTCACTACTGCTTTTATTTGATATTTGTCACGTAAGGAGTTCTTCGTTTGTAAAGCGGCAATTAAAAACTAAACAATTTATTTATTTATTTATTTAACAGTTTATTGTACACAATAAAATACAAAGGATAATACAAACAACAACAACAGCGAGAAAAGATAATAGAATATTGTACCTCTCACGAATTTAGAGTTTCTAAGAGATTAGAAGCCTTCTGACTTTAAATAAATGAAGGGAACTAACTTACTGGACTAACGTAAACCAAATTTTCTAGTTTACCACCTTTTGTGTTTATCACACGGTAAGAATAACTTCTCTGGCTCACGAAGGGGAATAAATTGGAAGAGCAATTTTATATAGATATCTGGTTCATAAATCATAATAATAATCATCTGTAATAACCCTCAAAACTTGTCAGACGTGGCGGAACGACCATTGTTTAGGTCGTTTTTGCTCTGCCTCCCCGTTAGGGATAAAGGCGTGATATTATGTATGTATGTATGTTCATAAATCTTTATGTCTTCTATACAGGTTGCGTAATTAAAAGAGAAAATAAAATCGTGACGAGACGATGGGAGACTCCTAAACGACCCATTGGCTTTCGACACTAGGGTCAGATTGGTCATGCGTCTCATAAACGTACTGTTTACATCAACATCGATTAATCAGAATCGATTGCGAGATGTTATCGATACTTGAAATTGATCTATCGTGTTCCGACGATGCTCGTTACGTCGAAGAAGAGTGAAATGGTATGGATTTTTTAATTACGCAACCTGTATAGAAGACATAAAGATTTATGAACATACATACATACATAATATCACGCCTTTATCCCTAACGGGGAGGCAGAGCAAAAACGACCTAAACAATGTCGTTCCGCCACGTCTGACAAGTTTTGAGGGTTATTACAGATGATTATTATTATGATTTATGAACCAGATATCTATATAAAATTGCTCTTCCAATTTATTCCCCTTCGTGAGCCAGAGAAGTTATTCTTACCGTGTGATAAACACAAAAGGTGGTAAACTAGAAAATTTGGTTTACGTTAGTCCAGTAAGTTAGTTCCCTTCATTTATTTAAAGTCAGAAGGCTTCTAATCTCTTAGAAACTCTAAATTCGTGAGAGGTACAATATTCTATTATCTTTTCTCGCTGTTGTTGTTGTTTGTATTATCCTTTGTATTTTATTGTGTACAATAAACTGTTAAATAAATAAATAAATAAATTGTTTAGTTTTTAATTGCCGCTTTACAAACGAAGAACTCCTTACGTGACAAATATCAAATAAAAGCAGTAGTGAAAGTTATTGAAAAGAGGATTTTGATATCTATAAAAAGGTGCGAAGATCACCGATAACAACATAATGAAAATACAAAAAAAGCCTGATAATATTGGAAAGTAAGTAAGTACACTATAATTTACTTGTTATGTTTTATTTGACTTAACAAAGATCTGATAAAATCGTGCTTTCCTGTAAGTAGCTTTTGATTACATGATTTAAATTGAACTAAAACGAATTGTTGCGTACGCGCAGTAATGGTAAAATAATGCACTTAATATGATTAGGAAATGGAAATAGCTCTTGTTAGCATGTTGTGTTAAGTCAGAGTGGTCAGAGATGGTCAGAGATCAAAGTTGACTTTGATTGCGAGGATTTCGCTGACAGGGAAGTTGCTCAATCACTTTTTAACGACGTCGCGTGGGCATTTTATATCGTGCATTAATAAATTACCTAGTTATTAGATATAAGTATTTAGCAGTTTTTTTCGTTTGTTGGATCCTTTAATTATAGTAGGTATTAAAATTACAAAGCTCAAAAGGCAGCACGGAAAATAAAATTGCAAGTGCGGCATAAACATTCATTACCGTATGCGACGAGTGGTTAATCAACAAAACATTGTTATAGCAGAACAGCAGAGACATTTTATATCCTTCTAAGTTGTTATAGACGACTCAAGATGATAAATTGACTCACCGCAGCCGGCCACCTCAAGGCCCTCATGATCCTGGACATTTTGCTTCCTTCCGTGTCGTACTCGACTAAACAAGAGACTTACCTGGCATCAGAAGGTAGACGAATACAGCGAGCGCAACGCACACCACTAACAGCGCAGCCGGCCACCTCAAGGCCCTCATGATCCTGGACATCTTGCCTCCTTCCGTGTCGCTGGTGTTCGGCACGCGATACAAGCTGTCCGGGTGCGATCCCTGGAACAACGAGAACAAATCTCTTTTAAATTCCTCAGTCGACGCCATATCTCAGTCAATATCGGGAAATCCTCTTCCAACGCATCACATCGAGGCAACGTACCCAAAAGGCTGGCAGCGTTGCCTCTTTGGACGGCAAGACTTATCCTTTGAGCAAAATAACTGCCCGACCTAGGATCGCCAGTTGCCTCTTATCACAGAACTGCCAAGATGCACTAATGTTTTATTTTTAATAAGAACTGCTTTTTAAAAAGAAAAATTACATTTAATCTGTATGATTAAAATTGAAATGTATTGTTTAATTGTTACACGACATTGTCAGAGCCGCATTAAGAGTTAATTTATTATAGTATAAAATAATGTCTACAACATTGACAGTTATGGCGACCAAGCCAATAAACATTGAGAACACCATGGTCAATAAATTACAATCTGATGAGATACATTGTTCAAGGAAGATATCAACTTTGGATGCAGTCATAATTCTCATGAAACTACACAACTTTATAGGATAGTTCGTGTTTTGTAGAATACGACGTGTAACAACAAAAGTATGACAACTTTAGATGCAGTCATAATACTCATGAAACACTTACTATTACTACTATATTATGACTGTAAAACTACCCAAGGACTTCAGCTGAAATCTGAATAATACACACAACACAGTAAGAAAACATGTCAAACGAAACAAAACCATGTCAGAGGCCTATTAGCTGTGCTATTAGGTGGTTAAAGGCGTAACCCCACGGCAGTTAAGAAGGTTTATTTCAAGATATGCAATCATCGCCCGTAATGCCGTAAATGTGCGCAAAACGCAAAAAAAAGCTAATTTCATAAAAACTAAGCGTCGGATTATAAAAAATGCCATGTACCAATTTAAGATAATCATAATACGGATAATTACCCGAAGGAACTGTGAATATAAGAATTTAATCACATAAATACCTAATACTATTTAGGTCAAAGTTATGGACCTACCATGATCTAAGCATGCGCAATAGTACAATACACAGCGATTGAAAGGTTATGTCATGAAAATAACAATAGGTTTATTGACATCATATAACAATAAAGCTTTATTCAAATAACTATTCGTGAATAAGACGACACACACCTTACAATCAAGCGTAAATACAAGTCTAATAATGACTAATATTATAAATGAGAAAGTGGGTTTATGCATTCTATTTGTGTTATACGAACTCGAACTCGCTGTCACACTTGAGAGCTGTTTATAAATATGGGCCTAAGTTTCGTAATAATAAGTTTTTAACACATGTACCTACTTGGTTTGTCAAGTTTTTGTTTAATCTGTCTGTAGCAATCGTTTTATGAACAACGCGATTGGCCAAGTAAAAAAATATGTAACTTCTTTTAATTGTAAAATATTATATCATTCATCACAATAATCAAATAAAAATTGCTACAGTAACGTGAATGCTTATAATTTCATTATGTCATTTTATTTCATGTTACTACATTTTAGTATAATCTCGTATAAATATAGTAAGTTATGCACACTCGACATCTTTATATCTGTTTATGGTAATAGACCAGATTTTAGAAGAATTGACCGCGTTCTTGTGAATACGTTACGAACTATTTGGTATACAGTTTAAAGTTTTGATGAAGACAATTTATTAGTTCGTTAGAGATTTGTGCAACTTAAATTTTATGTGCTTTCAAACCTAAAATTTTAATGATAAAGAAAGCCGTTGCAGTCTAGTTGCATTTCAGAGTACGCAGTCTCAAAGTTTGCTTGATTCAACGATGAATGAAACTATTTATATGACAAAATCTTTTATACAACATCATTGTAAATAATTGATAAAGTATCTTTGACTACAAATACTTAGGTGCAATATGATGCATCATAATGCAAAGTCAACATATTGTGTCACATATTAAAGATGCTGTCATGTATTTTGTTGCGGCGTTGTTTTCGCCTTGGCTAGCCCGGAGAAAATGTATCAGTATGAATTGGCACATGGACGCGCTTGACTATGAGTTTGAAAGAGGATTTCCCGATATTGACTGAGATATGGCGTCGACTGAGGAATTTAAAAGAGATTTGTTCTCGTTGTTCCAGGGATCGCACCCGGACAGCTTGTATCGCGTGCCGAACACCAGCGACACGGAAGGAGGCAAGATGTCCAGGATCATGAGGGCCTTGAGGTGGCCGGCTGCGCTGTTAGTGGTGTGCGTTGCGCTCGCTGTATTCGTCTACCTTCTGATGCCAGGTAAGTCTCTTGTTTAGTCGAGTACGACACGGAAGGAAGCAAAATGTCCAGGATCATGAGGGCCTTGAGGTGGCCGGCTGCGGTGAGTCAATTTATCATCTTGAGTCGTCTATAACAACTTAGAAGGATATAAAATGTCTCTGCTGTTCTGCTATAACAATGTTTTGTTGATTAACCACTCGTCGCATACGGTAATGAATGTTTATGCCGCACTTGCAATTTTATTTTCCGTGCTGCCTTTTGAGCTTTGTAATTTTAATTACCTACTATAATTAAAGGATCCAACAAACGAAAAAAACTGCTAAATACTTATATCTAATAACTAGGTAATTTATTAATGCACGATATAAAATGCCCACGCGACGTCGTTAAAAAGTGATTGAGCAACTTCCCTGTCAGCGAAATCCTCGCAATCAAAGTCAACTTTGATCTCTGACCATCTCTGACCACTCTGACTTAACACAACATGCTAACAAGAGCTATTTCCATTTCCTAATCATATTAAGTGCATTATTTTACCATTACTGCGCGTACGCAACAATTCGTTTTAGTTCAATTTAAATCATGTAATCAAAAGCTACTTACAGGAAAGCACGATTTTATCAGATCTTTGTTAAGTCAAATAAAACATAACAAGTAAATTATAGTGTACTTACTTACTTTCCAATATTATCAGGCTTTTTTTGTATTTTCATTATGTTGTTATCGGTGATCTTCGCACCTTTTTATAGATATCAAAATCCTCTTTTCAATAACTTTCACTACTGCTTTTATTTGATATTTGTCACGTAAGGAGTTCTTCGTTTGTAAAGCGGCAATTAAAAACTAAACAATTTATTTATTTATTTATTTAACAGTTTATTGTACACAATAAAATACAAAGGATAATACAAACAACAACAACAGCGAGAAAAGATAATAGAATATTGTACCTCTCACGAATTTAGAGTTTCTAAGAGATTAGAAGCCTTCTGACTTTAAATAAATGAAGGGAACTAACTTACTGGACTAACGTAAACCAAATTTTCTAGTTTACCACCTTTTGTGTTTATCACACGGTAAGAATAACTTCTCTGGCTCACGAAGGGGAATAAATTGGAAGAGCAATTTTATATAGATATCTGGTTCATAAATCATAATAATAATCATCTGTAATAACCCTCAAAACTTGTCAGACGTGGCGGAACGACCATTGTTTAGGTCGTTTTTGCTCTGCCTCCCCGTTAGGGATAAAGGCGTGATATTATGTATGTATGTATGTTCATAAATCTTTATGTCTTCTATACAGGTTGCGTAATTAAAAAATCCATACCATTTCACTCTTCTTCGACGTAACGAGCATCGTCGGAACACGATAGATCAATTTCAAGTATCGATAACATCTCGCAATCGATTCTGATTAATCGATGTTGATGTAAACAGTACGTTTATGAGACGCATGACCAATCTGACCCTAGTGTCGAAAGCCAATGGGTCGTTTAGGAGTCTCCCATCGTCTCGTCACGATTTTATTTTCTCTTTTAATTTCCGCAGACTTGTTACATCAGGTGCGACTGCTGGAGATCAGCTTCTTTTAGGAGGGCGGAAGATTAACAGCGAGTGCTGCTGTCCTAGCCCTGGCTAAATCCTTTAGTTTGCTTTTATTACACCCGAGGATATGGGTATGGGTATCAGACCCAGCACCACAAAGATTAATGTTAAAGTTCTCGGTCTTGGTCTTTTGATGTTTTGGCTCTACATCTGGGGGGCAACATGCATCCCTTATTGTCAAAAGCTCTTCATTAGTTTGGAACTCCATAGGAGTTGAAAACTATAAATCTAAGTTCAATCTGCCGATACTTTCAAGATGAGTTTCGCATGGCATCATCGTATCTCACATAATTTAATCCTACCAATGGCAATTTATTGAACCAAGTCAATTCCATTTTCCGATTGCGACCGAGCTATGGATGCATCTTTGCGTCATCACGGGTAGGTTCTTATACCTTACATAGCTAAAGCCATTATTTTCTATAGAAACCAATAAGTTGAGCTTCTCCTGAGCCACGAACAGTCATTTTACGTAAGTGAACCCGATAACTTAGGCATGGTTATCCTGTCAGCCATGTCAAGCTCTTCATAATTTCTGCTGGTAACTATTCATTAAAGGCATCTTCCATGATTTGTGTCAGTATCTCTTCCGCGGTATTATATCAGGAAGCCTCAACTATCTTTGGGACCAACGTTTCTCAAACTGTTGATATGTTACCCCCGATTTTTCACATAGGTATGTGCGTATTCCAACATTCCAATAATCTATCGATAGTCATTTTCCCATTCGCTTTGCCCATAATTTACATGTATCCAAACAAGCCAAGCTCACAAGAGCAAGGTACTTGCAAACCAATGCGATGGTATTTATGATACAGTTGTTTTGACAACAGTAAGAGCTTTTAATTTGTGTAGCATTTTAAATTTATAAATGGATGTGATATTTACAACTAGCAGCTATATACTGTAACTTATAAGACTGAGAGAAGAGTATGGCTTATAGAATTCCCATAAACCCTACTCTTTTTAAATCGTGGTCAAGCTATAAAGCTCAGCTAGCAGCATAAGAGTTAATGAAGATATTGCCAAAGTCCCAGAAAGCGTGTAAAAGTTTGGCAAACGCTCTCCTAGGCGTACAAGAGGTACAAAGTAACAATCTCGTGTCGAAACACTCCACCATTATCATGTTAATAGGAGGTAGGCATGTAACGATAACGTGAAGAGATAATGTCGTCGACGGCACGCGCGGCGTCTTGACGTGTCAAGAGGTGAGGTGAGGTTCACACTCCAAAAAGTATTTTTTTTAAAGTTCGAAAAACCCGACTGTATAGGATTGTTCCTAATTGAGTTTTAAATTTTAACATATAAATAACTTGTATATATTTTTAAAATCTCTTTTTAATTTCCCATACATTTGGAGACTAACATTTTGGCGTGCCAAAAATCCACCATATGTTAATTTAAATAAAATCATTTATCTAAGAACCCTTGGGTGTTTGAGACAAATCAAATTCTATCCAGTCGTTTGGACAATACGAGGTAATATAGAAAAGCAACATACATAAGTACAAGATACGTGCGAAAAACATAACCCTTCCTTAACAGTCGGGCAAAAAGGTGAAGATGCTATAATACTTACAACACATACGTAATCATCTATTGTACTTTACTTGTATTGACAGTTAACATGTTTATTCATTTTGTTACCGGACAATAATGCAAACATGAATCTTTTAAAGAAGAATGGACCACAGGATTTCTGTTACGGCTGTGTGGTAGGAACTTAATGCCGCCATCACCGCTTTAATATCCCAAAACGGCCAAATAAAAAAAAAAAGTTGCTCTCTCAAAAAAACTCCTATAACTGCTAATTATGCAGGCATTTGCATATCGAAAGCTCATATCGTACAATATTAATTCGAACATTAAGCCAGAATTCGGGACAGGAAGATCGTAAGTTAACTTTCCATGCATTTATTGTCATTTGCAAGTGCATATTGCACTTTGATAAGAGCTTGAGCTTTTGATATCTTCATAAATATTCAGCCACTTTCACATTACACGCGAAGGGATTTCTTAATAAGCGATTTTTCATCGGTAATGTATTCGGAAAGTGCCATGTCTTATTATCGCCTTTGAAATTGCCGCTTTTTCTTACTTTCTTCCCAGGGGCGATAAAAAACATAGAATGTACCAGTTGCTTTTCTTCTCAGGCATATTTTAAAAGTAAATAGAGGGGTTTGAGAGAAGGTTTTGGTGTATTTTAATTTTAGGCAAAGGGCTGACAACCTTTCACTATATCTCTTGTCAGACGTGACAAAAACAAATGTTGATGCTCTGCCTATCTCGTAAAGGATACAGGCGTGATTATAATACCTACATTCGGGTGGTCGATGAAGTCCAATGATTTCTCTGACATTGCGCTTGAGCATTGTCCGGAAGTGCTTATTATCGCCTTTGAAATTGTCTCTTTATTTGCACAGGACTCGTAAAATGGAAAGTTGGCCTTTGACAAGCATTGTGTAGATGCCCATATTACTCCAAACATTATTTGCGCAGCGTGACCCCCGCCCCCGACATCATCACTTTCTTTTGTTCCCTTCGGCGGCGAGATGCGACCAAGATATCTTTTATTATAGTTGTTTATTATTGCGAAAATATCATTTAGCTTCATAATGGAGCTATGAACGTAAATTCATGACATAATAGTGTATCCCTCTTGAAATGTTACTAAGGGTCATTTCACACCGGGAAGTGACACGACACGACGCGACGCGAAGCTGTTTGAAGATGCATCTCGTTGCACCAACCAAGAGGTGACAGACTGCACCGCGGCGTAGCGCGGCGGCGGCGTCGCGAGTTTCCATGTTTTATCAATGAAATGTCTATTAGAGCGAAAAATGCTTGCCGCGTCCCGTTGCGTCACTTCCCAGTGTGAATTGACCCTTACAATACAAGACTCAAATGAGCATTTCCTTTTTCCGTGTTCAAAATTATCGAGTCATTTACTTGTTCGTGTGAGGTCTTCGTCGGCTTTTCAGCGCCTCCTTATAAAGCTACTTCAATTGAAGATTTCAAGATGGCGTGGGTTGACTGCTTCTCACTTTCTTCACATTATAGGCAATTATCGCCTTTGAGAGAATTGGCAGGCGTATGACGCGGCATGTCACATTTTGACGGTATTATTATTTCCTAATTAAATTTATTGGCGTTTAGTAAATTACGCCTATATGATGTGGTGATGATTCGTCACGGTAGTGATCTATACTTAGTTTACTGCAAACAACCTGACAGATTAATTTAGTTAAATTGTGCTATAAATTAATAATAAAGTGGTGTTAAATATATGACGTGTTACCAATCGACTCGAAGAAGAAGTTAGTAAAAAGCTTGATGTGTGTCAGTGTTCCAAATTAACGTTGTCCATTATGAATACTTAATTCTAAATTCGCTCACTTAAATCATGGACGAATAAAACAAAGAGGACTGATAACCTCCCTTATAAACTGCGTACACCGCTACTTAGCAGTGCCATCTATTGATACTAGCGAAATATTGTGTAAACAAACATAGTATGTATTTTCTCATTGTGTAGTTCTACTTTAAAAATCTTAAAAGATAATTTGGTTCAAGTTGTTATTGAATTTTTTAAATTTCATGACCTATATTAACAACGGACTCTTCGAACAATATGCCAGCGCCATCTAGGTTTTGCTTGCATTTTGACCTTTTTATCGAGTATCGAGGTACGCTCTCTAGTATGGCGGTTAGCAGTCCTCTAGAGTAGTTAGTCCATGCTTAAATCAAGCACTTTTATATAATTTATAACCGCAAATGCAAAATTTATTCCCAAACGTGTCACAATACGTTTCCCCAAGTCCACACTTAAGATTAACCAAGCTACTAATTTAGATTTCACTAAGTTCTAATTTGTGGCAGTTTCAATAGGTCTTGTTATAGAATTCCTATTGGACCGTGTGACCACAAATTGTGTACAGAGTGTAAAAAAACGTACTGCGTTCCTTTAAACCACATGTTCTACTGATGATGCCAAACAACTTTCCCAAATCACAGTCACAGCCCGAAAAATAAAATTTGCCTTTTCCATACAAAGATGCTCTCCTCAAGGCAAAATTTTATTTCGAGCTAAAAATTTAGTACTTTGCGAAAGTTGTTTGTTATGATATGCAGTACTTTTTTTACACCCTGTATAGGCAACTATAAAGTTGAGCCCTTAGTTAGTTGATCGTATTCTGCGTTGCTGTAGGCTAAACAGGTGTGCGTGTGGTAACGGTGGGCAAGGCTTTATCACAGTCTGCACTTACATTAATATTGTTTCTACATCTGCATGGAGACTGAAGTTAATAAGAAGAATAAGTTATGCTGAACTATCCGCACAAGTGGTGTTTCTTTTTATTACAAATGGCTTTGTTCTTGACTCTAGATGTAGACACAAGACCAGATGATAGCGTGAAAGAGACGTCGATGGAGCGAGCTCAGCCAGAAGATGCCTGTGTGGCACTGGAACTCTCGCGCACCGGCTGAACAAAGCAATCTGTTTGGCGCCGGACTCCGGTGGCCGGATGGTCGCGAACCAGGCTTCGAGCCTTACGGAGCCTCCCACCGCTTTGTTGGGTTCGATCAGCTGGACTTATTCACAGGCAAACCTGTGTTGCCGTTGCCCGGGGCGAACCATCCCATCCCATACCACCCCAATAGATTCCCCTAGAGGTCTTTCTAAGTCCGACGTCGAGTAGCTTGATGTGTTTTTCATCTTGGTGAGTTCGCTCAATTTGTCGTCTGTCTTAGTCACCACTCAAGAAATCACTCAGTCAAGGGCAAACCTATCGCAATCAAAAAATAAATGTGGGAACTGTCTTCTTAGCTACCTTCCACAAACTAAGTGCTTATTTTATCCCACAGCTCAAAATAAGCAATACTCTCAATAAATGCAGTTCCAGTAGTACACTGCAATTTTAAAATTGCTTCGCACCCATACCAATAACTACATATTATTAAATAGAGTATCATTGCTCCCGCCACCATTACATAAGAACCAATCGAATTGACTTTATAGACGGGCTGCGGTTTGACTACCTCGGAACAACCTCATTCGCTGCATATAAGTTGCAGTTGCTGTTGTAGGTTGTAGCGTTCTTAGGAATCACCTGTACAGACTAAAAACTACTAATTATCTACTTGCTTTGCCATCGACTTATCTGTTCAGATGGCGATATTAGGAACTAAAATTTAGCTAGTTTAAGCTAATTTAAGTTAATTTAACTAAGTTAATTTATTTAAGTTAATTTTAGCAGCGATTGAAACAATGACAGCTATATAGTGGCGCCGTGACAGCTGAACTGATATCTTGGTCGCACTGTAACCCCTTGTCTGGCAAAGAAAATACTTATAAATGCTATCATCCGCCTCTAAGGCACAGCCTATTCTTTATAATGTGTTTTCACAACGAATTTCTTAAAACTTCTGGAAGGCACCTCTGTTTTTATTACCGAATTCAGTCCTGGAAAATTATCATTTACAATTATTGGCGTTTTCAGGCTGCAGGCAGCTTTAGTTCTATTCTGTGGTTGCAGTTCGTGTGTAGAGACTCTAATCAGTGAGCCTAGGGGTGTTCTCAAATTGCTTTGCTACCAGTTAGGTCACTGTTCCGTGCGTCTTAAGTGCCTGGTAGTTGTATGAAATTATCTAACAGGCTAAGGACGGCTTAATATCATGTGAGCACTTAACTTGCATATTAAGTAATCACTAAGTTATTCCTTATAACATTAAATGCGATTGCAGAGTGGCATATTTAGTTAATTAAGAAGAATGTGGTACTTATGTTAAAAGGTCTAGATCAAATGCAAGATGAGGTTTTGACAAGGAGAATTAGCAGAGCTCTCACACAAGCAACGATTACCAGAGGGAAGGGGAAGGGAAGGTTTATAGTTCTTTGAATTACATACCTAGGTACACTATTTTTTTTTCGATAATTTTATATGCGCTGCCGGGTAAACCTAACTCAACTAAAAAAAATCTAGAGCAAACCGCAAACCTCGAATCTAATTCTAGGAATTTATTTAAATTAGATTACGTAAGCTATACCTAAGGATGGATGTGGCAGGTGCGCCCGCGCCGCCGATCGTGACTTCTTGAACTCGGCTTTCACCGGCTTTGCATCTTCTAACTACAGGGTGCTTTAGACCTGGCTAATGATTATTGACAATAGTAAACCTTAGTCCAATCCAAGTTTTTTTTTTTATTAGAATGACGTAAGCTAGATATAAGTATGGATGTGACGGGTGCGCCCGCGCTGCCGATCGTGACTTCTTGAACCCGGCTTTTACCGGCTTTGCATTTTCTAGCTACCAGGTGTTTTAGATCTAATTAGTCAACCAATTAATTGATCAATTAATTCCAATTCTAGGAATTTATTTAAATTAGATTACGTAAACTTGGATGGATGTGATACCACCACGACAATACGAACTAACGAACGACTTGAACCCGGGATTCATCTACAGGATGTTTTAGGCCTTGATATAGTTTTTGGCAGTCACACGCAAATGTCAAAACCAATTCTAGTATTTTTTCTTTTTGTTTTATTTAGGTACATTTACACGAGCGAGTTTTAATTAAATAGATTTATTAAAATAGTTAAATATTTATTTCAGTGAAGACACACCCACACAAAAAAAACTGACACTGAACTTTTCATATTTAGGTTAGATTGCTATTAACAATTTAGATTAAACGGTATGTATGTTAAATCTTTAGTTAAGTGTTTAAAACCAGATTTAATTCAAAACAATAAGTTACGACTTGAGACTGTCACAGATTTTACATATTCTAGGCGAAGTCAATTTGCACATATTAAGCAAAATTAACACTACGATTTATAACCAATTTGAATTTGAAACGTAGAATATGTTTATACTAAAATTATTGTAATAATCTTTATTTTATTAAATTTACAACTCCTCCATTCATTTAAAGATATACTTGAATATGTAGGTTTTTAATTTCTTCACTCTTAATAGAGTCGTTTACCTACTCATACTTATTTTCTATCATTTAACGAAGTATAGCCCTAAGAAAGATTTACGTACCTATGTCGCAGATTGATAAAATGTTACCGAGCTTATCAAGCGCCTGCATAATTTGCGACTGCAATGATAATAGTTATGTTTGCTATTTTATTTCATAAGGCGTTTCTTCCATTGCAGATACAATGGACTCGGGAACAGATATGCTGAACAGCACATATTGGGAAGCTCCAGTAGTCAATCAACTTCCACAAGCCTCGGAAAGCACGTCGAAATCACCAACAAGAAGGACAACCACCATTCCTACCTCAAGATCTACAAAAGCTGGTACGTACGGTTACCTGTATTTTTTTATTTTTTTTTTAATTACATAATTCTTTTTCAGTCAAACAAGGATGTAAGTTTAAAATGGGTTGTTAATAGATTATGAATGGGTTAATGTTGTAGTTATTTAATCATGGGTGTAGTTTTTTATTCCACTTTTAACTATAAAGGGAACACCATCTACACTCATCGTTCATTTAGTTCATCACACTGGGTTATTTTCACAGTTTACTTATTTTGTACTAAACCAAAATGACAAAATACAGAGTATAAAAAAAGTACTGCGTTCCTTTGAACTACATGTTCTACTGATGATACCAAACAACTATCCCAAAGCACAAAAATTTTAGCTTGAAGAAAAAAATTGCCTTTTCCATACAAAGATGCTCTCCTCATCTGCAATGTTGTATGAACAAGGCAAATATTTTATTTTTGTGTTTAGCAAATGTTGTTTGTTATCATCAGTAGAACATGTGGTTTTAACGAACACAGTACTTTTTTTTACAGCCTGTATATTTGTGTGGACTTATGTAATGTTTCAATGTTATGTTTCATGATTGCACTATGAACTGTGCTGTCGAACGTTAACCCAAAAATCCTAATTTCAGGCTCAACAAAAAAACCACCAGAAATCGATTTCTACGACGCGGACACCGAGAAAAATTACGACCTCGTTACAATAATCGATTCTATCACAGATAAGAAACACCACAGAGTCATACCTATAGAACCTGTGTACCCTTCTCATCTAGAACCTGAAGTCCAATATGGAAACGAAGAAGCTGACAAAGAAAAGCAAAGGGCATCCTTGAACAATAAGAACAAACTCTCCGAAGAAACGACACTCAAACCGCACATCACTCAGAAGCCAGAGAAACCTCTAGCTATTTACTTCAAAGATGCAGTTCCAGGCCATTTGTATCCAGAGAGTATCAACAGAGCCGAGACGGTCAATGATTTCAATCCTTACGAGAAAGTGAAGACTGTTGACCAGCAGAAACATTATCCAGACCATCCGAAACCCTACCCGTCACAGCCCAGACGTTACCCGACGCAATACAAAAAGGAGGAAGTTCATGTCCAGCCTCTACCTTTCATCCCAAAAACCGGGTTCATCCCCCAACGGGTCTTGAACGACGCAAAATTCACTTCAGGTCATTCTAAAATCTTTGGAGTCGGTATAGAGGATATAGAGAAGATGCAGTCGACCACTCAAAGTTCTGCCTATAACACTAGGGTTTCACCCACTCTTCCTACGTGGAGAGATAGGGATGACTCTACCACTAAAAACTATCCAGTAAACCTGAATATCGATGGTAAGTTACAGCACTGTTTGAGGGCGCATGCGGTCACTTATGCAAGGTTTGTGGGTCTTTGGTGATTTTGGGCTTAAAATACTGTTACTAACAATATTTTTGGGTTTTATACATTCGGACGTTTAAAATACTTCAACTTTATCCTTCTCTTTAAATTCAATCCTCTTCTATACCAGCTTGCATTTTTTTTTACTTAGGTTCCGTTTTAGCAGCATGCAGGTGATCATTTTAAATGCTACTGCTAATTTTTAACAATTTATTGTCTTTTATTTTACGCTTACATCGTTCAGAATGTTACTATTTCCAGTTTAAAAATATAGGTGGGTGCTAAAATAAATATGAAGTCCGTCCACATAAAACGTCTAACATAAAATATATCTAACTTGAAACTCCATTTGATAACGGTAGAGATTTATGCATTGAAAATTTATTTTCTTGTTTATTTTTCTTGAAAGTATCAATTATTTTTCCAGTGCCCCAATGCCGTTCCCCTCACCTGGCACTCTGTCGCGGCGTGCTGCCCTACGACCTAGCTGGTCCTTCTCCCAGCATCGCCGGCAGCGACATCTCGTCTTTCCTCACTGAGATGGAGTATGTGGTGTCTACCAACTGCAGTGACAGAGTGAGGCTGTTTGTCTGCTCTCTCTTGGAACCAGAGTGCAATCCTCCGCCTTTCCCACCTAAAAGGCCGTGCTACTCGCTCTGTAAAGGTATGTAGTGCTATCTTGTCCTTCCTGACAGAGATGGAATATGTGGTGGCTACCAACTGCAGCGAAAGAGCTCGTCTGTTCATTATTCTTATCATCCATACAACAGAATAAAAAGACATAAATTACGTCCAAACTAACATTGAAAGATTCCTGATATTTTATCGAGTGGTAGGAAATTAAGGCAGTGCAGTTTCAAATCCTGACCGTGAGAAATATTGGTGTTCTATACTATTTTCAAGTTTTAAAGCCTTACATAAAAAATCGTCGATTAACATCAACTGAGCAATATTTTCTCCTTCCTCATAAAACTGCCATTCGCAGTCATAAAATTCCTGTAAAATTAGTAACTAAATGTTGTTTATTTTAAGAGAACGGCGTATTTAGATTTAGAACGCTATAAAACTAATAAACGTTCGTGTAGATAAATGTTACATTTTATGAGCCTATGCAAATACTTTCACATGAGGTTTCTTCCATCACTTACAGCTCTCTACTCAAATAATAATTAAATATATTTTATCATGATCTTTATGTGTGGAGAAAATCTATAAAATTCTTAGTTCAACTTTGGTGGTTTTGTTTCCCATACAAAAGACATAAACGCGTTCGCCAACCATAGTAGTCTTTATAATTCTCGATCATATTTCAACTGAAAAATCTTTTTTTTTAATGGGATATCTATCGCAGGTCCTATTAAAAATTTTTGATTGATAAATATCCCTTATATCCTCTATTCAAGATGTTGCATACAAAAGACATCAACGCGTTACGTCTTCCTTGCGTAGTATTTTATTACCAGCTTCTTACATTTTTCTTTATTCTTACTTTGTAACTCCAAACTCATCATGTTAATAAATTTTCCAGCTGTAATGGACACCTGCGAAGGCTTCATCCCGCACACAGTAGCACCAGCCTTCAACTGCAAGCAGTACGAAAACAACAACTGTATGCAAGCGCGGTCACCGTGTTTCCGCCGAGAGATGGCGTGCGGAGATGGTTCTTGTATACCGAGGGACTGGATCTGTGATGGAAACAAGGATTGCCCAGGAGGGGAAGATGAGAAGAACTGCTCGCCTTGTGAGAAGAATCAGTACGAGTAAGTACACTTATCAAATCAAACTATAGGTTGCCTCTTACAATTAAAATAACATTTATCTGCTGTGATTGGAATAAGCTGTCAAGAACTCTCTTCTACCAACATTTCTATCTTTCAAGTGGGTTGAAAAATCTGGAGAAACACAATATCTTCAAAAAATAACAATTTCCTTCACAGATGCGCATCAGGCGGCTGCGTGCAGAAGAGCTGGTTGTGCGACGGCTACTTAGACTGCCCTGAAGGAGACGATGAGACGGACGATATTTGCGCCCAGTTTGGCATCAAACCAGCATCCCCCACTACTGAAGCCGGAGGGGAAGTGGGGGATGGGGAGCCGGGGGAGGAGGGGGCGGGGTCTGCGCCCGCGCCCGCTGTTAGGCGCCCCAACATGCTGCCGGGACGAGAGGGCAGACAGCGCAGCAGTACTCGGACAGGTTAATACCCTTTGCTATAGTAACTCCATAGTGTAATAGCGTTCCAGTCTCATCCCCTACTGAAGTCGGGGGGAAGTGCGGGAGCCAGGCGGAAGGAGGAGGGTTTATTTCATACCTTAAAATTAAATACCAAAGCATACAATGACGCTGACGTAGATAAGTGGTCACCAAGACCACAACCTAACTAAACCATAAAATCAATTCAGTAACAGAGTTCTGAATGTGGAGCGCTCTATCATTAATTTTTACCAAATTGTCCAAAACCGAAGGTTACATCATTACTCATCAGGAGACAAAAGTTTTGCTGACTTCTTTCTGGAATACAGAACCTTGAAATTTACAACTTTTTCTCGAAAAAATGCTCACGATTGGCTACAATTTCATCCACAGCTGCCGACGACAGTAGCAAAGAGCTGCTGGTCACAAGTGACAGCAGCAACGCCCTGAAGAGGAACTACACCCGTCGCCCAAGTCTTACCCGACTGACTCCATACAGACCGAGGGTCCCTATACCCCTTAGCCGCGAGGAATACTTTGAAAATGAAAAAACCGTTAAGACTATCAAACAGGTATAAAATATGTATTTATTTATATAATTATGCAGAGTACTGACTTGTACGTTCAAGCGCGGTAGATCGATCCCCACCTCTCAACAGTCCGTTTCAGTATCAGATGCACCGCTCTTTTTTATACAGGGTGTTAATTTAATTGCGCCATGGCTTAGGGGGTGTTTCAGTAACGTTAAATGAGCTTATAAAAAATAAAAAATAAAATCCAACTCCAAAATTAAAAAAAACAAAAGTCGGTAGGTATTTATAATGATTCCCAGAGCTGCGTCTAGCTCCTGCGCTATAACCACCAGTGATAGCGACTCACGCGGGTTCGGATATAGCGCGAGAGCTAGACGCAGCTCTTGGAATCATAATAAATAGCGATTTTTTTATTTATTTTTTATTTGGGCTCCTTTAACGTTACTGAAACGCCCCCTAAGCTATGGCACGCAATTAAATTAACACCCTGTATACTTGTCAACGCACGAAGGTGGTCTGGAAGAGATCGCTCTTTTGGACAGGGCTGCATTTTATTAGCTTACTACTGTTACCTACTGTTTAAATAGAACCGTTTTCTTGTTTACAGGAGAAATTGAAGGTCCTCCCCAAAATGACCACATTGAAGCCCACGACCAAAGAATCAGAAGAGAAGGACGTATTCACTCCCATAGGGTTACTCGATGAATTTGAGAAGGATGTGACGGCAATAGCGGATACAAAGACGACTTCGCAAGCAGGAGGCCAGGAGAACAGGAGAAAGAATAATCCTGCCACGGGGCAGAATGTTGCAAAGAAAGCAACGTCATTGAGGGTTGTTAATAATACGAACAGTAACTATGATCGCGTCCTTGACGGGGCTAAGTTGTTACGGGTAAGTTTTCAAACTGATTTTGTAAGAAATAATGTAGAGCAAATAAAAAATATCTAGGATACGAATTATACTGTGTCTGTGCTTCATGTTTGCGTGTTGTCGGGTCAAAATCAAAAGACCCGATGAACTCTTGACAATTTTTTCCGTCAAGAGCAGTGCTTCCCAACCTATGATCCGCGGACCAAAGGGTGGTCCGTGAGAGACTTCCCGTGGTTCGCGTCATAGTCACAGGAATCAACAGACCTCCGCATTTACCCGTATTTATAATCAGCTCTCAAGAGTGACAGCGAGTTTGAGTTCGTATCAGAAATGTCATTTCAGTACAAAACGACCTGTCAAATCCATACTTAATATCATATTGACATAAATTGTTATCTTTTTCACAGGAATACGGTTTCGACGATACCCGCAACAAGCAGCCGCTTCCCTCCAAATCCATGGAAATGCGCGTGGACGAAGAGGAAACCCTTCGTGAGCGAGAAGCCAAGTCGGGTCGGGGCTCGCCTTGTCCCAGCGGGGAGTTGAGGTGTGTGGACGGATTGTGTATCACTTTAGCACAACTCTGTGACGGCACTATAGACTGTTCCGATCATGCCGACGAGGACAACTGTTATACTTGATGTGAAAAAATCTTTTCTACAGTTAGGCTAGGTTAGCATAGAAGATCTTATCACTCTAGATGTGGAAGAAGAAAAAACAAGTCTGGTCGAGGGTCGCCTTGTCGCCTTGTGTGTGTTGATTTAGACATAGATGAACTTATGAAGCCAACTAGGCTCGGTCGAGGGTTGCCTTGTCCCAGCGGGGAGTTGAGGTGTGTGGACGGATTGTGTATCACTCTAGCACAACTCTGTGACGGTACCACAGACTGTTCTGACCATGCTGATGAGAAAAACTGTTATACGTGATGAGAAAAGAGTTGTGGACAGACACTTTGGTGAGGAAATGTTTGCGGATGTTTATCTTCTTAGTGAATATTTGTAACGGCTTACTTGTTTTAGTAGCATGGACGCTTATGCCTCGACGTTTCGATTCGACCATATGATAGTCTTCATCAGGAGCTTGAAGTTGACACACCACCGCACGTTAGGTGTGATCTCCGACTGCTTTTCTTCTTCTTTATGCATGTTGTCCACTTGACGGAACTGTATTTGTGAGGACCAGTGTTTAGCAGATTAACTGCATCTTTGGAATACCATCATTCTTTGCACTGAGCTACCACAGTCCTTATCCATCCCGGCCAAATTCCTCACATTTCTTTGTTGAATCTTTTGGATTAACATCGTCGTCGTCGTTCAAAATTTTGCTGACAAGAGTAAAATAAATTGCGTTTATTTTTTTGAGATATATTTTCGTCTTTGACTTCATGTTGTTTGTAAAAATAAAAAAAAATAGATGATAAGATTTTCCAGTGAAATTAAATAAATGGACTCTTACCGAGCAAAGTGTTTAGTTTTATGTGATTTTTGTCGAATTCCGTCCATCCATATACTTAGTTAAGTTAGTGTATGTTTATAAATGTAATGGTTAATTTATAATATAAGGATTATTTGTATGAGTGTAATTTGTCACTGTGATAGAGCAATGCACGAGTATGTGTCGAAATAATGTAATACAGCCCATAGAAAGATTTTTACAAAAAGTTTTCATCTCTGGTACAAGATTAGGAGCATTATAAATAATCTGGTTAATTACGTAATTTCTTCGTCGTTTTAACGATACAAACTTCAAATATACTTAAAGTGCAGTATTAGTCTATAATTTTATATATATCATTTCATTATTTATTTTAAGTCTTGTGAAGGTGTGGTCAGGCAACAACATCAAATAAATTTTATCTTGACGAAAATGTTACACTATGAAGTTGATACCAAATCTCTGATAATTCCAGTTTGATTATGGCACTGTGTTATGTATGTAACTAAGTACTTCAATACTTCTTTATAATTTTCAAAAATATGATAAAAAATTTCAAAAGTATGATAATTATTATCAACATGAGAGCACTGTATGATATTAGATTAGAAGAATGCAAAATACTCGTACAAAATTATGAATCTTTGTGTCCGTAGTTAACGTGTCGCTTTTGTAAATATAGATGGCGTCTTATTTATATTTATTTATGGCTAGGAATTGTTTAATTATTGGCGTATATAACATAAGTTAAGATTTTGTAACTTTAAGGTATTGTATAGTTTCTTAATCTCAATTTATTAGAGATAATAATGATTTTTATATCTTGTTTAAAATAAGGCCTAAATCTATTATCAAATTTCTTGTATTCAGTAGAAATTACATGTTTTTTTTTACTATCTATGATAGATTATAGAGACATATCTTTTCATATATCTTCATATGCATGTTATATTTGGGTAAATATTTCGATATTGTAGTAAGTGCCCTAATAATGTTTTGTACGTTTTATATACATTTAGGTATCGTGTTGTAGATAGTTCCAAAGTAACGTCATAATAATATAAAGGGGTATACTAGAAATCGTATTTTTATTACGATTCGGATAATTAATAGGAAGACCGACAAATTAAACAAAATCTCGTTTCAAAAAGTAAACTTGGTATGTATTTTAACAACTTTTTAATTAGTTTTTACGTAGGAAAAATATTGCTGTTGCAGATGCAGACATAACTTATCTTATTTTAGTTTGGTCCTGTCACCTTCTAAAATTTGATTAAAAAGCTGATTTTGAGAGAAACACAACAGCTAATTATAATTCTGTCAAAGTGACGTAAAGCGCTTAAAATATGCCATCTTATTCATCAGTTGTTGTATTTCTGTCCCTATTTCATTCAAATTTTAGAAAGTAACAGGACCAAACTTGTATAAGTTGTGTCTGCAACAGAATCGGCACCATTGTGTATTCTCGTTACATTCTTGGTAATGAAATCATTCTGGTTGTTACTGCCTAAAGTTTAAGTTACGTCTGAAAGTGTTTTAACTGAAATTTTCAGGACTCTTTTAAAAGCTTTGGAAAGTAGCATTCAGAATAAAGTCCAATTTGAGAACTTAACAAAAAATATTTGGTCGGTTGTTTAAAAAAAAATGTGGAAGCCCTCCTCAAGTAGTTTATGTAATTGTTAATTTTGTAATTTGTTGTGACTACAATAATTATACTCGGATATAGTTTAAGCGTTTAAAAAAATCGATACTTAAGTAGTTTTATAAGTATAAGTAATTGGTTTTGTACGTCAATAAACTCTATGCCATGTTTAACACGATTTTTACTTTCCCATTTTCCTTACCGTATTGCAGTTTTAATTAAAATAAA